>OAMR01000361.1:24447-36914 GCA_900205405.1 Echinochloa crus-galli | reverse complement strand
AATATTGGTATGAGATTTCAATGTTGCTTATTTAAATTCAAAATTATGAGTCCTACTGGGATCTCATGATGGATTTTCAGAATCCTATTAACTGCATATTTCTATTCATGCCTTTGCCAGATATATTAGATAACGGAAATCAGTTTTACACTCTGTAGAGGTTGTACACTTTCACCATAGCTCGTGTTCCCCATGTTGCCCGGGTTTGCAAGGCCCTTAAACACTTCCGAGGTGAGTGGCTAGGGGTCCACTTTGAAGCCTTTACAAAGGTATACAAAAGTCCAATAACCCGCAAGAGTTACAGCTAGGGCGGACCACAACCCTCCCTAATGGTCAACACCTTAGCAAAGATCTAAACTGACAAGCTCAAAAAGACAAACGTTTGGACACCAAGAACGCTAGAAACGGAGCTAAAACGGAAAAGATATGGCCAAAACAAGTTTTAGGGACTTGCTGGTAAAGAAACTAAGTTTACAGGGGCTTAACTGCGAAACCCAGGGACTAAAACGTAAATACGCATTAAACCCGAGGGCTAACGCGTAAAAAAGACAGGGGCTGGGCTTCGGGATATAAAAACAGAGAAGCTTAGGGTACTTTCTGTAAAAATCTGGACCTAAATCTAATTACTTTTGAACTAAATAGGACGACGGGTTGATTACAGAGAAAGGCAGGGGCTCTTTAGCAAAAGTGCCGGCACTGACCGTTACTCGGCCGGATTGACTTGGGTCGCGATGAACGTGGGCCGTTGATCTTGCGATGGACGGCTAACAGAGAAGGGGCAGTTCGGGAGGCGGTGGAACGCCGGCGTGCGGCGGCGCCGGGCCGGAAACTCGCCGGCGAAGCTTGAACTCGAGCTGCCGGGCTCGGTTTTGAGCGCGGATTGGTGCTAGAGGACCGTGGTGAGATGGCGAACACGATGGGGGTGATCTCGTCGGGGATTGCACGGCGAAGCCAGCGATCGACGGTGAACAGAGGCGGGCGGTACTCCGGTGAGATGAGTGGAGTGGCTAGCGTGCGAAAGAGAGGGCGAGAAGAGGCTCAGTGTGTTGCTGGGGAGTTGGCGAGTGTGTTCAGGGGGTTCTAGTCGTCCAATTTGCTACGGCGGCAGTGCTCGTTGATGAACAGCGGCGGCGGAGCTCCGGTGAGGGCCGTCGGGGTGCTAGAGTGCAAAACAGAGAGCGAGAAGGGGCTCGATGTGTTGCTTACCATAGCGCGAAGCTTCCTAAGTGGCTGGACGGGGTGGAGCAGTGCCGGAGCGACGGATCGACGACGCGGCGGCGCTCAGGCGGCGGCGGCGGCGTGAGTTGGAGCTGCTCCGAGGAGAGTGCGTGGCGTGAGCGGTCGAAGGGGGTGCACGGAGGCTTGGCCGAGGTATAAGTAGGGCGGAGAGGGCAGTGGGAAGGGTCGGTGCCGAGGGGAAGGGATGGGTCGGCCATCAATGGCGCTCGGCGGTGGGGGAGAGCGTTTCAAGAGAGAGAGAGAGAGCGAGTGGGGGCGAGAACGAGAGGTCGGAGACGAGTGCTCCACTGAGCATTAACCCCAGCTCAGTGGAGGGGAGAGTGAAGGGGAGAGGGGAGCTGGAGCGGCGCCCGGGAGGCCGAGCGGCTCGGTCGGCGGGGCAGAGGAGGGGTGCGGCTGGAGGTTGGGGGTGAGCCCGACAGGTGGGCCCCACCTGTCGGTGAAATGGAAGAGGGGGAAGCGGCTTGGGCCGTAGCCGGGCCGAAAGCGGGGACGGCCGCGCGGCGAGAGAAGAAAAGGAGGGGGGAGAAGAGCTGGGCCGAAAAGAAAGGGAAGGGAGGTGGGCTGCGGGAGAGAGAGAGAGTTTAGGGAGCGTTTCTGGACTTTTTAGTGGTTTTGAAATTCTCACACAAATCAAACAAAAGACATGCAATTTAAATATGATGCACAAGCACTTATTGTTCCAAAATTGTTTAAATGATGTTTAAATATTTTTAGGCTCAAATTAATTTAAAAATTTAATTAAGTCCTTAGAAAATTAAATTTAACCAAGTTGCTATGATTTGCTTGTGATGGAATTTTTAGGGTGTTACAATATCTACCTCCTCTAGAGGATCAGCCAATATCAGCCAATGTCGGCCTTGATTTAAACCCTTGTCCTAAGTTGCTCAAATCATCAAAATTTTCAATGGCCTCGCACATATTGTTCTTATGCGCCCGATAGTGCTCACGCCTCTGCTGTAACCACTCTAAATTTGGATCCATCAGATCATAAGAGACGGTATAGCCAGATCTCCGATCGGCTTCATAACAACAGTAACAAAGCCATCTTTAGTGCAACCAATGATTTCACAATCAGATAAATCTAAACCAAATAAGCATTTAAGATTCTCATGAGCATCCATAGTAGAACTATCGGCCACTGCAACAGAAGCCGACGTATCTCCATGAACGACCTCTACTTCGTCATCTATCCATTGAATTAAAAATTGATGCAAAGTAGAAGGCACACATTGGTTTGCATGAATCCAATCACGACCAAGGATTAAACTATAGTTACCTTGTGTCTCAGCGACGAAAAATGCAGTAGCCAAAGTCTTGCTTCCAACAGAAGCAACTCCCTTGGCGCTCATAGGTTCACCTCCCCCAACGCCGCTGACAGTCATGTTGGTCTTGATCAGCTCCTCATTTGAACCTCCCAGCTTCTTGAACAGAGAATACGACATTAGGTTAACTATCGCCCCTCCGTCCACTAGCATGCGAGAGATAGGCTTCCCATTGATATGTCCCTTCATGTACAAAGCCTTCAGATGATTATCAGTAGCTTTAGGCTTTTGAAAAATAGCTTCCTTTGGCCCAAAGTCAAGATGAGCAATATCCTCCTCCGATAACATGTAACCATCTATAGACATATGAATTACATTAAGTTCGAGATTCATGTGTTCAGGAGAAGAACCATAATCAACAAGCTCTTCATCATCCTCTGGAGCGGATACCGATGATAGCTTGTCATCACAAACCATAGGAACAGGAGAAGAAAAACCGGGCGGCGCATCAGGCAAAGCGGTCTGACCGCTTTCAGCAATCGGTCTGACCGGCGAAACTGGTCTGACCGACCCCCCAACCGGTCTAACTGGTTCTGACTGGGTGCTGGTCTTGACTCTCCATTCTTTCCCTTGTGGAATCATGGGCCTGTACTTGTTGAATGCTTCGTCTCTCTGCTTTTCTAACTCTTTCTCCCTCATCTCCTGAAACCTCAAGCATTGAAGCTTCCTCCTTTGAGTACGAGATAAACCGGGAGGACACCATCTTGGCAAGAAATACTTGGAGTTAGAACCACTTCCACTGGCCTCATGATCATTAGTAGCAACAAATCCCTTCTAAATAGGTGTCTCAACCTTATTGCCTATGACAATCGGTCCTTTGCCACCGTCTCCGAGGGAAATGTTCATCAACCCAATCTGAATAATATCTTGATTTGTAGTCCTCTCTGGGTCAATATCCATCTTATGCACCTCCTCTGTATGTTTTGGGTTGTATACTTGCTTCAAAGGAGGTGTTGCCGATTTCCCAGGGAAACCGGTCTGACCGGTTTGTGAAACCGGTCTGACCGGTTTGTGAAACCGGTCTGACCGGTTGGGTCTGGTGACCCTGACCAGATCGGCGAGGTGCCAAACGGTCCTGTCCAGGCCTTCAGATTCTATCCAATGCTGGCCTCCGTGGTCCTCCCCATCCAGGCTGGAAAGGCTGTTGATACGGCACCCACATCACTCCATTGTTGTCATAAATTGGACGAGGTGGATATGAACTTGACGCCTCCCACCGCGGAGTAAAATTTTTCTTTGGTTGAGAAGACTCATCTTGGCATGGAGGTGACCTCATTCTCTTTTTTACCGGCCGATCGCTTGTAACGGCCTTTTGCTTGGAGTACTTGTCAAATAGCATATCAAAAGTGACCTTTGGCTTAGGAGCACTCCCCTGATTCTTTGCAATATTGAGCTTCCAGTTTCCAATTTCTGGACGGCTTGGTTTAATCATCCTCGGACGGCCCTGGGGAAAACCGGTCTGACCACTTTCCCCAACCGGTCTGACCAGTTTGGCCTGAACAGGCTCCAACGGTCTTTGCTCGGTGGAAACAGACGACCCTTGTCTCCCATGTCCAGAGGCTCTCACAGTAACTTTGAATGTCTCCATGTCATCCGGAGTTTTCTCACATGCAACTTCTCGAGTCAACTCTTTTCCCCTCAAATCGGGCTTGTCTTCACTAATCACAACATTCTTCCCTTTGGTTGCTTCGGCTTGATGCGGCCGAACCAAGACCTTGAGCTGCTGTAAATCCATGGTATTGACAGGAAAAGGAGTCTTGTCCACTTGCATCTCATGAAACGTCAAACGACCTTCATTTATGGCCGATTGAACCTGCCGACGAAACACATTGCAATCATTAGTGTCATGAGAATAAGTATTATGAAACTTGCAATATGCACGCCTTTTCAATTCATCAAGTGGAGGCAATTTATGAGACAATTTAATATTTCCTGATTTAAGCAATTCATCAAAAATGCGGTCACACTTGGAAACATCAAACGTAAACTTAACTTCTTCTTGCCGACCTTTACTAGCCGGCTTAAGTGATGAACAAGAATAAATTTTTTCTTTAGAGGGCCACACAAATTCAGCAGCAAAGACTTCTTTATCACTATCGCTTGAACTATCAGATTCATAATCAATCATATGAACATTAGAACGACGTGATCTAGAAGTATCTCTATCTTTTTCGTTATTCATTCGGTTTTCAACAACTAAAGCTCTAATTTGAACTTGTGCAACCGAAAGAAAATCAGAACCCTCTGTCAGATACCTGTATACTCATACATTGCTATTCTGTTTATCTATGTCTAGTGTCATTGCTATTGGGCCTAAAGGCTTGTAACTGGGCCAACGTGCGTCGGCAGTAATGGGCCGGGCCCAGAAGCTAAGCCATCGGCTTGTGATGGCATAAACAGACCGAGACTCGTCAGTAAGGGAAAACGAAGAACAATAGACTCAATCTATCGCTCTCTCTGCTCGCTGAGCGCTTGCTTCTCCTTCTTCTTCCCCACGAAACTCCTCTGGATCTCGCGTTGCTGTTCTCCAGATCGTTCGGCGTGCTGCCGTTCAACGCAGGGTCGTCACATTTGGTACCAGAGCTTTGTATCATCGGTCTGTGAATCCCCACCTCGTTGATTCCGTCTTCTCGACGAACAGCCGCCGGTGAGATTTTTTCCGATCTCGCCGCCCACACCCCGCCCACCGACACCTAGTCGACGGCGGCCACCGCAAACCGCCGGTTAGCCGTTCCGGCGCCGTCGCCCACACACCATTCGCGCCGCTTAGGTTGTAGTTTGGGGATTCTGTGATTTCGTGTCTCGATTGGTCACTGCGACAGCCTAGATCCTGGCGTCTACCAACCCAATTTCCACAGTCGAGACCACCACCACCACCACCACCGATTCCATTCCAATCGCCGCCTCCGCATCTGCAATTTCGTTGAGAACGAAGAAATCCAAGCCACCAACTCCCACTGTCCGTATGGCGACCGTCGAAGAGAAGCTGGATCTCCTTGTTGCGGAAGTCAAGTCGCTCCAATCCGGCCAGGTGAAGATCGCATCCACAGTCGAGGGGCTCAGCAAATGGAGCATCGGCGTAGACAAGGTTGCGACCGATATGTCCAAGGAGGTGACGGATCTCATGTCGCGCATCTCGGCGCTGGAAGCAATCACATCAGCTGTTCCAACACAAGTTCCGTTGCGTGAGGAAGAAGGGCGGGCCCATGGCCATCGCGATGCACAACAATACCAGGGTGAAGATGTGAAGTCCTTGACCATCCATCCTGCCCTGGTCAACAAATCCTCACTCTAACTTGCATACTTCCTTTCGTGAGAGCTATGAGCAGGAACACACTTCAGGCTGTTACCATCAGAAAGAGCCCCGTCTCCCTAGAATTGATTTTCCCACGTTTAATGGAGAACACCCTAGTGTCTGGAGAGAAAAAAGTGAGAAGTATTTTGCCTTGTATCGGGTTCCTGTACACCTTTGGGTTCCTTTTGCCACCATCAATTTTAAAGGGAATGCCTCTCTTTGGTTAAAAACCTATGAAGCCAAACATAGCAACATTAGTTTGGTAGAATTGTGTGTGGCAGTTGAACAGAGGTTTGGCAAAGACCTCCATCATCTGTTCATGCGTGAGTTGCTGAACTTATCTCTGACTGGTTCGGTAGAGGATTACATTGAGCGCTTTGAAAACATCAGACATTGTGTGTTGCTCCATAATGATCACTATGATGATGTCCTGTTTGTTAATCGAGTCATTGATGGTTTAAGGCCTGATATTCGAGTGGCAATCATGTTGCATCGCCCTCGAACAGTTGATGCTGCTGCATCTCTTGCTGTTATGCAGGCTGAAGTACTGGAAGCTCATCAGAAGCGCTATTACACTAAATTGTCCAAGCCATACACCAAATTACAAGATAGGCCAAGTACTTCCTCTGCTACTGCATCACCAGGTGTGTTGGGGGCAGTACCAGCAGCAGATAACAAGACTATAGCCAAGCCTAAAACTGATGATAAGTTACAAGCATTGATGACTCAAAGGAGGAAAATGGGCTTATGTATGAAATGTGGTGATAAGTGGAACAGGGGTCACAAATGCCCAACTCACATTCCCCTCCAGGTCATGGAAGAAGTTTTGGATGTCATGCAAGTGGAATTTGGGACAGATGCTTCTTCTGACAGTGAAGTTGTCTCTGGCAGTGAAGATGAGTTATTGTCTTTATCTCTTTGTGCTGCCAATGGAGTGCAAGGCAACAAGATAATAAGATTACAAGGCAAACTTCAGAATTAGGATATTCTTATTCTCATTGATTATGGCAGTTCTTCCACTTTCATCAGTTCAAGATTGGTTGATCAGCTGCAATTGCCTACACAGGCTGTTCCACAAGTCAAGGTGGCTGTAGCTAGTGGGGACACCTTGTCTAGTTCCACAACAGTACCAGATATGTGTTGGTGGTCTCAGGGCAATACATTCGCTTCTTCTGCTAGAGTTCTTCAATTGCCATACTATGATCTTATATTGGGGATGGATTGGCTAGAGCAGCACAGTCCAATGTGGATTCACTGGCAAAGGAGAAGAATGAGGTTCTCATACAAAGGCAAAAGAATTGTGCTGCAAGGCATCAAAGATTGTACAACACAATGTCCCCGACTCAAGACCAGTAAATTGAAAGGCTTGCTGCGAAAGGGAGGAGTAGCCCAATTGGTTCAATTGTCACCAGTAACTTCTGAGCCTATCTCTGTCCTACCTGCTCCAATTCAACATCTGGTTGACACTAACAGTGCATTGTTTAATGAGCCCAAGGGTCTGCCTCCTCAGCGAGAGTTTGACCATCGCATTCAACTTCTACCAGGGGTCAAACCAGTAAATGTGAAGCCCTATAGGTACACTCCCACACAGAAGGACGAGATTGAACGTCAAGTAAAGGAAATGCTTTTCAATGGTGTCATTCAGCCAAGTACTAGTCCCTTTGCGTCCCCGGTTCTATTGGTCAAGTAGAAAGATGGATCATGGAGGTTTTGCATTGATTATCGGCAGTTGAACACCATTACCATCAAAAACAAGTATCCCCTTCCAATTATGGATGAGTTGTTAGATGAGTTGCATGGAGCTGCTTGGTTCACCAAATTGGATATGCGCTCCGGTTACCATCAGATCCGTTTACTACCTGAAGATGAATCAAAAACAGCCTTGCATATGCATCACGGCCATTGGGAATTCAAGGTGATGCCATTCGGACTAACCAACGCAACAGCAACATTCCAAGCTGTCATGAACACAATATTCCAGCTATTGCTTCGCAAATGTGTCTTAGTGTTTGTGGACGACATTCTTATTTACAGCAAGACCCTTGAGGAACATGCTCAGCACTTACAGTAGGTGTTTGATATCCTCCACCAACACCAATTGTTGCTGAAACGATCTAAATGCTCCTTTGCACAGCAAAGCTTAGAATATTTGGGCCATATAATCAGTGGCCAGGGTGTTTCTACTGATCCAGTCAAGATTCAAGCAGTCAGCAAGTGGCCTGTCCCGACTGATGTGAAGCAATTACGGGGTTTTCTGGGTCTCTCGGGCTATTACCGCAAATTTATCAAGAACTATGGTCTTATTAGCCGCCCACTCAATGATCTACTCAAAAAGAATACCACATTCCTTTGGACACCACCCTTACAACAGTGTTTTGATGCATTGAAACAAGCATTGGTGTCTTCCCCGGTGCTGGCCTTACCTGACTTCAGCAAGGAGTTTGTTGTTGAAACAGATGCATCTGGTACAGGAATTGGTGCTGTCCTAATGCAGCAGGGCCACCCTATTGCCTACATCAGCAAAGCTTTGAGTAAACAGGCCCAATCCTTATCTACTTATGAGAAGGAATGTTTAGCAGTCATACTTGCTGTTACCAAATGGAGACCATATATTCAGCATAAGCAGTTTACCATAGCCACTGATCATAAGAGTTTGGTACATTTGGGAGAGCAAAAATTGCACCAAGGCATGCAACAGAAGGCTTTTGTCAAATTACTTGGCCTGCAGTACAAAATTCAGTACAAGAAAGGGTTAGAGAATAAAGCAGCTAATGCTCTATCTAGAATCCAGCCCAATGAAATCAGTGCCATCTCTGTGTGTACACCAAAATGGCTGGAAGTGGTTATTGATGGGTATTCTCAGGATCCTCAAGCTCAACAATTATTAGCTGAACTCAGTCTTATTGGGACTAATGACAAAGGCTATGCCTTAGTGGATGGGGTTATCAAGCACAAAGGCAGAATTTGGTTGGGTTCTCAAAGTGAAGCTCATCGGGCTATTATGTTGGCCCTTCATTCCAGTGGACTGGGAGGCCACAGTGGGGTCACTGCCACTTATAACAAGATCAAGGCCTTGTTTTCTTGGCCTCTTATGAAAGCAGATATTCAGAAGTTCATTGCTGACTGTGAGGTATGTGCTCAAGCAAAATCTGAACACTCTAGACTTCATGGTCTTCTTCAGCCTCTACCCATACCTGATCAGTCTTGGCATACTGTCAGTTTAGATTTCATTGAGGGTTTACCAAAATCCAAAACATTTGACACCATCTTGGTTGTTATTGATAAGTTCTCCAAATATGCCCACTTCATACCCATGTCCCACCCATATACTGCTCTCTTGGTAGCACAAGCCTATTTCCACAACATATACAAATTACATGGCCTTCCCAAACTCATTATATCTGATAGAGACCGAGTATTTACTAGTGCAATTTGGCAAGAGCTGTTCAAACTCTCTGAGACAACACTAAATATGAGCTCCTCCTATCATCCCCAAACCGATGGACAAATTGAACGCTTAAATCAGTGTCTGGAAACATATCTGCGCTGAATGAGTCATGAGTGTCCTACTAAATGGTCTCACTGGTTGTCATTAGCTGAATTTTGGTACAATACAACTTACCATTCAGCCCTGGGAAAAACTCCATTTGAAGTGTTGTATAGGCATCCTCCCAGACATTTTGGCATTACTTCTGCTGATGTGTGCACTGTTCCTGATCTGAAACAATGGCTGGAAGACAGAAACACCATGACCAATTCTGTTCAACAACATCTGCTTAGAGCTCAACATCGCATGAAATCTCAAGCTGATAAACATAGAATAGAAAGGGAGTTTGCTGTGAATGACTTGGTGTATCTGAAGTTGCAGCCACATATTCAGCAGTCTGTGGCTCATAGAACTTGTGCCAAGTTGAGTTACAAATATTTTGGGCCTTATTTGATTCTTCAGCGCGTTGGTGCTGTGGCTTATAAATTGCAATTACCTGCTGCCAGCAAGATTCATCCGGTGGTACATGTTTGCCAGATTAAAAAGGCTCTACCTGCTCAAGCAACAATTGCCTCTAATGAGCAACTATCACTGTTAGCACCAGAAGTCACTCTGCTGCCGGCCAAGGTACTATCTACTCGTCTGCAATTAGTTGGTAATTCTGTTCATCCCAATGCTTTGGTTCAATGGTCATCTACTACACCTGCTTGGACTACTTGGGAGAACTTGGCATCGTTGAAGCCTTCCTATTCAGCTACTACATCTCGAGGGCGAGCTGCTGCTTAAGGAGGGGATAATGTCAGATACCTGTATACTCATACATTGCTATTCTGTTTATCTATGTCTAGTGTCATTGCTATTGGGCCCAAAGGCTTGTAACTGGGCCAACGTGCGTCGGCAATAATGGGCCGGGCCTAGAAGCTAAGCCATCGGCATGTGATGGCATAAACAGACCGAGACTCGTCAGTAAGGGAAAACGAAGAACAATAGACTCAATCTCTCTCTCTGTCTGCTCGCTGAGCGCTTGCTTCTCCTTCTTCTTCCCCACGAAACTCCTCTGGATCTCGCGTTGCTGTTCTCCAGCTCGTTCGGCGTGTTGCCGTTCAACGCAGGTTCGTCACACCCTATATTCTATCTCTAATAGATGACCTTAAACCTTTTAAGCAAATATCAGCAATGTCCATATCGGTAATTGACAAATTGAAACAACAATTCTTATTTTCTATAAACCTTTTAATGTAAGCAGAAACAATTTCATCTCTACTTTGCCTAACCGATGTCAAATCTATCAATTTCAATTGCAAGCACCCATTATAAAAGTGATCATGAAATTTACGCTCTAACATATCCCAAGATATAATAGAACCAGGAGCAAGCGAAGAAAACCAAGCAAAAGCGGTGCCAGTCAAAGATAAAGAAAATAAACACACTTTAAGAGCATTATAAGCACCTGCTTCACCCAGTTGAGCTATATATTGACAAATATGTTCCCACATGGTTCGGTCATCATCTCCACTAAATTTAATCAAATCAGGCATATGCCAACCACGTGGAAGAGGAAAATTATCAAACTCAACATCATATGGTTTTTGATACAAATTTGTGTTACCAATATCAACACTAACTTTAGATTTTACCACATTAGCCAAATCTTCTCTAAATTTATTAAATTCAGCCCAGTTAGGATTATTTGGCTGTTGTGATTGAACATTCTCCAAATTCATCTTATTCAAGTAGGGAACAATCTTAGCTTGAGCTAGCCTATAACTTTCAAACACATCATCAGGTATAATATTTCTTTGAGCAGATGTGTTAACCGTTGTACTAAATTGAGGCTTAGCAGTACCCAAAGTATTAGTGTGAGCATACATCATTGAATCAGGCATAACAGAAAGTGGTGCAAGTTGCTCATGCACTAATTCAAGCGCGCTGGTCACACCGGTCTGACCGGTTCCCTGATCCGGTCTGACCAGTTTGGCCATGTTTGGCCCGGTCGGTTGGAACGGCAAGGATTGACCAACGGCAAACTCAAGTGGCGTACCATACATATATTTTTCAGTATTAGCATTAGGCATGGGTGACAAGCTAGGAAAGACTACCCCACTAGCATTAATTTTAGGAACACTACTACTAGTTTCATTATTATTAAAGCAAACAACAGTCCTATTCTTTTCAAGATCTTCTAATCATTCTAAACGAGCAATATATGAGGCAAGTAATTCATCACCCTCTACACTATTTTGAGGAACTGTAGTAGAAGGGGCTTTTGGGATTTTACTTGCAGTGGGACTTGATTGTCGTTTAACTTGATCGCCGGCAGCTCGAATTCCTTCAATCTGTCAAGCTAGAGCCGTACATGCTACTTGTTCAAGACCAGAGCCATTATAGTTCCAGCGGTGGCGACAGGTTCCTGGGTTGCCGCTTTAAGAACCAGTCCTTACGGAGAGACACTAGAGCCAAACAAGTACGCCCTAGCTCCCTGATCCATGTTGCTAAAAAGCAAGTTTTACCAACAACATTGAAGTGAACCATTAAGTCAAGATTAACAGTTAAACAAAGGTGACAGTAGCTGCGCCTAGCAAAGGTCTACCCAAATGCAATAACCCAGGGTAATCAAGGTATAGGATAAACAAAACTAGGCACAACCTTAAAGGGGTAACAATTTAGACACATGCGTATGCAGTAAATAATGTAAGAGGTGTGTTTAGGTAGCAAGGATTGTCCGTGCTGTACTTGCCTCAAATCCAATGTATTCACTTAATCTTCAACTTGAAGAATTAAGATACCGTCCGTCTGCTACAAGAAGTTCCTTGCTGGCAAAGTTTTAAAAGTTCCAGGGGCTTATTTGCAAAAACTCAGGGGCTAAAACATAATTTTATATTAAAACAGGAGGGTTTAATCACAAATTAACAAAGACAGGACCTCGGGTGCTAATTTTAAAAAGGACAGGGGGTTTTCTATAAAAATCAGGACCTAACTGTAAATACTTTTGAATAGAACTGGACCGCGGGTTGATTTTGAAATAGTGGAGGGGCTCTTTTGCAAAACGGCCACGGCAGACTCGGGTTGACCGTTACGGTCAACTTTGACCCGGGGCTGACTCGATCTGAGCCGTTGGATC
>OAMR01000361.1:0-14789 GCA_900205405.1 Echinochloa crus-galli | reverse complement strand
AGGCGGAAGGCAGGCCGGCAGCGGGCCAAAAGCGGGAGCGCGGGGAGGTGGGCTGCTGCGCAGAAGAAAAGAAAGAGGGGCAAGCTCGGCCGGGGAGAGAAGTTCAGGGAGGGAAAACGGACTCGGGCTGCTGCAACTTTTCTAAAGCTCCAAACAATGCAGTTGAAATTCGAATTGAAACAGAATTTAAATTCCAATTGAACCGCACACAAACAAAACACAATGCAGACAACATGAATGCAACAAAAATGTTTCTAACCTTATATTTAATTTTATTTTTCATAAATAATTTATTTCTTCCTAGATAAATAGGAACATTAAATTAAATAAAAGCAAATTTATTGCTACAATTTTAAATATGCATTTTTAGGGTGTTACACTAGGGTTGGTCTGAGATCGGTCAGGACACTCAGAACCTCCTTGATCGTCGTCGAGACAAACAAAGAAAGCAAAGTGGTTGGAAAAGCTAGGGTTTGGAGATAAAAAGTAGAAAATAATAGTTGATCGATTGGATGATGGGTCTCAATCGGCCACGGCCCTTTATATTTATAGGGTGGGGAGGTCTCGCCCCGCAAGGAATCCTTTTACAACTCTAAACTGACCAGGACTCCTAATTTTACTCCAAGTCGGAGTAAACCGGTCAGACCGGATAGGCAAACCGGTCAGACCGGTTGCTGCCGTTGCCAGATCGGCTACAGGAAAACCGTTCTGACCGACTACCAGAACCGGTCTGACCGGTTGTCTTCAGCCTGATAGGAAACTGCCAATTTTGGGTGCGAACAGATCCAAAAAAGTGGATTAGTTGCGCTCGTTTCGTTTCTGGCCCGAATCAGTGCGTCGTTCCGTTTTCGGCCCGAATCGGGGCATCAAATGCGTACATAGCATTGTTTTTTGCACGGTAATGAAACTGACCAAAATGAACCAAAACATCACTATTGGGTCCAAAAAAGTGGATTAGTTGCGTTCGTTTCGTTTTTGGCCCGAATCGGTGCGTCGTTCCGTTTCTGGCCCGAATCGGGGCATTAAATTCGTACATAGCATTGTTTTTTCACAGTAACGAAACTAACCAAAACAAACCAAAACATCACTATTGGGTCCAAAAAAGTGGATTGGGTGCGTTCGTTTTGTTTCTTGCCCGAGCTGTACACTAAGACTGTAGTCAAGTACTGTATCCACAGTTGTAACCTCTTCAGTAAGCCGTCTCCCCCTTGGTCTATAAAAGGGGGAGACCGGCACCCTCCTTGGAGGAGGATGACTCAACGCACACACACACACACGCCCACCAGCACGATATTGGCACTTTGCCTCAATCACTCCACTTTCAGGGACTTGGAGACTTCCTCTCCTCCCCCTCCTTGCTTGTAGCCCCCCACTGCAAGCACACCGGTGCAAGATAGCATAGTGCCGCGAGCACACCTTGCTGAACGTATGGCCCCTTGGCCAAAACCAGGATAAACCCCGAGTCATTGTGCTAGCTCTCGCATCAACCGTCAAGGGATGGGACACAACGCATTTCTGTGCGGTGTGAGGTTGGGCGACCAATATCAACACCGACAGTGGTGCGCCAGGTAGGGGAAGCGCTGTGATCGACTCTCTTCATCTGGTAGTTCCCTTGACGGCAAGCCGCACAAAGTTCATGCCACCGCGATTCCCCATGGGATCCTCCGACCCGCTTCCGCGCGGGCACCGGATCACGTTTGGGACCCTGGAGTTTGAGGCGACCGGTGAGGGTTTCCTCATGCGACTCATCTCCACCGGCCAGAACGTAGAGGCAACGCCGCCCGCGTCGCCGGCGCAGCCAACGCCATCCTAGCTCCGGAGGCACCGCATGCTGCACGAGCTGCGGATACGCGTGGAGCGACGCAGGCCTATTCGAGTTGTACTCCCCGATTGGGACGAGCCCCTGATGCCGCCACCTGCCGCAGAGGCACAAGCGGCCACGCCGACCTCCGGTGACCCTGCGGAGGGGACCGCCGAGGAGAGCGTGATCGGGCCGGCCCATTTCCCTTTTGGGATGCGTAATACGGCCGCGATGCTGTCCGCATCAGTCAGCACCAACCTCGACGCATATGAGGACTTGCCGGGTCACCACCTCATATCGATCCGCAACCTCATCGACTCCTCGCCGGACGAGTCGTACCCTGACTCGGACGACGAGGAACGCGTGCGCGGACAGGACGACCCACGCTTGGATTACTCCGGGCTGCGCGACCGCGAGGCCTTCACGTCGTTTCAGGCCGCCGTAGACCACTGCCTCACCTGCTCTGACAACTCCAGCGACAGGGGATACGACCCCGCAAGGGAGTGCTTCGTCCTCATCGACAGTGAAGAGTCCTAGGGCGAGGACGACGACACACGCGATGAGGCCCCGCTAGCCAATGTGCCAGTAGCCACGCCGGCCGTAGCACCATCAGCACTGCCGGCGCCGGCACCGGCGCCGGCACCGCCCGACGATGCGGCACTAGCGCAAGCACAGCTAGCTCACGTGCGAGAACTAGAGGCTAGGCTCCAGGAAGAGCAGCGGCAGGTGCAGCAGTTTAAGATCGCCTTGGAGGCGAGACCCCCTGAGCGCGACGAATGTGCCAGGGCGGCGGGGCGCATCGCTCAAGCCCACATCATGAACGACGATGGCCCTGCGACACTGCCGCGGACGAGCTAAAAGCTCGTCACCGCGGCGACTTTGATTCGGGCTATGCCCGAGCCATCGACCCCCGCGGCACGAGACATGCACCGCCAGGTGTGGGCAATCGTCGAAGAGGCGGCCGTTCAGCAGGTCGAAAGCTCTGCCTCCCACATACGCCACCAAGCCATTTCCAAAGCTGGCGGAAGTGAGCGGGACAGAGAGGGGTCCGTCCATACCCCACCCAGGAACAAGTGGATGCCTAACCATCCAACGAACGACGGGAAGGTACCCGTGGCCGACAACCGCGACATGAGAAGGTCCGCAAAAGACCGGATCGTAGACACACGAGGCGCCGCCACCGACGGTGACGCCCGCAATGCCTTGAACAAGAAGAGGCAAGGTGCGGCGCCACCTCGCGGTCGGCACCCTCGACGTGGGGGCCGCTATGACAGCGAGGAGGACAAGAACCTGACGCCGGAGCCACCGGGAACCCCGGTGTTCAACCGGAAGATCCGCACGACGCCCATTCCATCGCGTTTTCGCCAGCCGGCCACCATCGCCAAGTACCCGGGTGAGACGAACCCTGAGGTCTGGCTCAACGACTACCACCTAGCCTGTCAGTTGGGCGGTGCCACCGACGACGCCATGATCACCTTGAGGATTCCGCGCGGACATGGCTCGAGCACCTGCCCGCGAACCAGATCCACGACTGGGACGATCTGGTCAAGACGTTCGTGGGCAATTTCCAGGGTACATACATGCACCCTGGAAACTCTTGGGACCTGCACGGATGTCGACAGACACCCGACGAGCCCGTAAGAGACTTCATCCGTCACCTCTCCAAGCGCTGCACCGAGCTCCCGAGCGTGGGTGACTCCGAGATCATCCACGCCTTCCTCGAAGGCACGACGTGTCGGGAACCACCCCTCCAGTGTCAATGAGCTGTTCGATATCGCAACCAACTTCACCTCCGGAGAGGAAGCGGTTGGGGCCATCTTTAGCAGCAAGAAGGGGAAGCGCACGGAGGAGCCGCCCGCGGAGGGCGGCAAATCCAAGGGGAACGCTAAGAAGCAAAAGCGAGGCGGCAAGGGCAAGAAGCCTGAATAGGCCACACGGCAGCAACAGCAGGATGAGGACTCTGATGAGGCCATCGCGGTTGAGCAAGGCTGCAAAGGCCCTCGAGGCCCCCCTCAGGGAGGCGGTTTGTTTGACGACATGCTGAAGAAGCCATGCCCATACCACAAGGGCCCCGTCTCGCACACCCTCGAGCAATGCGACATGCTCAAAAACTACTACAAGCGCCTACCCGCGAAGGATGAGGGCACAGAGAAAGATGCAGGCGGTGGTAAATATGGATTCCCTGTTGTGGAGAACATGTTCTTCATCTTCGGGGGACCTACGACAAACATGATGTCGCGGCAACGCAGGTGTGAACAATGAGAGGTCTTCTCCGTTCACCCAGCAACGCCAACTCGCCTCGCCTGGTCAGACGAGACCATCTCCTTTGGTCGCGAAGACCACCCGGATCACATCCCTAATCCGGGGCAATACCCGCTCGTTGTCGACCCCATCATCGGCAACACGCGGTTCTCCAAGGTGTTGATGGACGGAGGAAGCAGCCTCGACATCCTTTATTCGTGATCCTTGGAGCTCATGGGCATTGGCGTCGACGAGCTGAGGCCTAGCAGCTCGCCGTTCCACGGCGTCGCACCAGGCAAGCGGGTTCAACCACTCGGGCAGATCGACCTGCCCGTCTGCTTCGGCACGTCGGGAAACTTCCGCAGGGAGACACTCACCTTCGAAGTGGTGGGGTTTCACGGATCTTACCACGCCATCCTGGGACGCCCTTGCTACGCCAAGTTCATGGCGGTCCCGAACTACACCTACCTGAAGATGAAGATGCCGGGGCCAAAAGATGTCATCACCGTGGGATCTTCGTACGAGCATGCTTACTTGTGCGACGTCGAGTGCGTCGAGCACGCTGAAGCACTCGCCCACAGCAAGAATTTGGTGGTGAACTTGGAGAAGATGGCGAACGAAGTCACCGACTCCAGCAAGAGCAAGCACGCGGGTAGCTTCAGGGCTGCAGAGAACACGAAGGCGGTGCCCCTCGACCCCACTGCCGCCGAGGGCAAGGCGGTGAGGGTCATCACCACCCTCGACCCCAAATAGGAGGCAGTGCTCATCGACTTCCTCCGCGCCAACGCCAACATCTTTGCATGGAGCCCCTCGGACATGCCGGGCATTCCGAGGGAGGTCGCCGAGCACTCCCTTGACATCCAGCCTCATTCCAAGCCGGTGATGCAGCGACTACGGCGGTTCGACGAAGAAAAGCGCCGCGCCATCGGGGAGGAGGTATTTCACCCAACGTGGCTCGCTAATCCTGTTCTAGTTAGTAAGAAAAATGGAAAATGGCAGATGTGTGTAGATTATACCGGTTTAAATAAAGCATGCCCTAAAGTTCCATTTCCTTTGCCTCGAATAGATCAGATAGTAGACTCTACTGCCGGGTGTGAATTATTATGCTTTCTTGGTGCTTATTCCGGTTATCACCAAATCAAGATGAAAGAGTCCGACCAACTCGCGACTTCTTTTATCACCATGTTTGGGATGTTTTGCTATGTCACAATGCCATTTGGGCTCCGAAACGCTGGGGCTACATACCAGCGATGTATGCAACACGTTTTTAGGGAACACATCGGGCGGACCGTTGAGGCATACGTTGACAACAACGTTGTAAAATCTAGAAAGGCGGACAATCTAGTAAACGATTTGCAAATCGCGTTCGATCGCCTCCTGGCGAATGAGGTAAAACTAAACCCGGAGAAATGCGTATTTGGGGTGCCGTGAGGCATGTTATTGGGTTTCATTGTCTCCCAGCGAGGCATTGAACCCAACCCCAAAAAAGTGTCGGCCCTAGAACGAATGGGGCCGATTCGGGACCTCAAGGGGGTACAAAAGGTGTTAGGATGCCTCGCAGCCCTTAGCCGTTTCATCTCACGACTTGGTGAGAAAGGCCTGCCTTTGTACTGGCTCCTGAAAAAGCACGAACGTTTTGCATGAACCCCCGAGGCACAAAAGGCCCTTGACGGGCTCAAGGCGTCGTTGGCTCGCGCACCGATCTTGACGCCACCTCAGAATGGTGAGCCCCTCTACCGTTACGTGGCTGCGACCACCAAGGTGGTTAGCGCAGTTATAGTAGTAGAAAGGACTGAGGAAGGACATGCTCTGCCCGTTCAGAGGCCGGTGTACTACGCCAGTGAGGTGCTAACGGAAACCAAGACGCGATACCCCCAAATCCAGAAACTACTTTACGTGATAGTGCTCACGCGACGAAAGCTGAGACACTATTTCGAAGCTCATCCAGTCACAGTGGTCTCGACTTTCCCGCTGGGGGAGATAATCCGCAACACCGACGTTGCGGGACGGATAGCCAAGTGGTCGATGGAGCTCATGGGCGAGACCCTCAGCTACGCGCCTCGAAAGGCGATAAAATCACAAATTCTTGCGGATTTCGTGGTTGAGTGGACCGATGCCCAACTACCGCCACCTCAGATCCAGGATGAGTGTTGGACCATGTACTTCGACGGGTCAGTGATGAAGACTGGGGCAGGCGCGGGCCTCCTCTTCATCTCACCCCTCGGAGAACACGTTCGCTATGTGGTACGCTTGCATTTCCCGGCGTCGAACAACATGGCCGAATACGAGGCCCTCCTCGCAGGGCTCCGCATCGCCATAGAGCTCGGCGTCAAGCGTCTCAACGTCTGGGGGGACTCCCAGCTAGTCATCGATCAGGTGATGAAAACCGCAAGCTGTCGCGACGAAAAGATGGAGGCGTATTGCAACGCAGTTCGCCAGCTCGAGGACAAATTCCACGGTCTCGAGCTCAATCATATCGTGCGCAAGTACAATAAGGAAGCAGACCAGTTGGCCAAGATCGCATCAGAGCAGCTCACCGTCCCCCCGAACGTCTTCGCTCGCGACCTCAACGAACCTTCCATCGATCTTGGCGAAGCAGACAAGAAACCCGACGCACCCTCGGGGGCTGAGATCATCGATCCCATGGACGAAGACCCCTCAAGAGAGGGGTTCGAGGCCCTCGATCTCGAGACCTCCTCGGCTGACGAGGCCAAAGCTATGGAAATCGATGTCAATGCTCCACCGCACGATTGGCGCAGCCCGTACCTCGCATGGATCAACCGTGGGAAGCTGCCCTTGGATCGGACCGAGGCACGCCGCATCGCAAGGAGGGCCAAGTCCTTCGTCTCTGTCGATGGGGAATTATACAAACATGGCACCTCAGGGGTTCTACAGCGATGCATTCCCATCCCCGAAGGAAAACAGCTGATCTGCGACATCCACGCCGGTGTGTGCGGGCACCACGCGACGTCGCGCACCCTCGTGGGAAACGCGTTCAGGCAAGGGTTCTACTGGCCCACCGCGGTGGCCGATGCCAATGAAGTCGTATGCACCTACGAAGGGTGCCAATTGTACGCGCGCAAGACCCACCTCCCGGCGCACGCCCTGCAGACCATCCCCGTCACTTGGCCCTTCGCGGTCTGGGGTCTGGATCTTGTAGGGCCCTTTCGCACAGCGCCCGGGGGCTTTACCCACCTACTGGTGGCCATCGACAAGTTCTCGAAGTGGATCGAATTCCGAGCCGTCACCAACATCAGATCCGAGCAGGCCGTGTCATTCTTCACTGACATCATACACAGGTTCGGGGGTGCAAAATTCAATTATCACCGACAACGACACCCAATTCACCGGCAAGAAATTCTTGGAGTTCTGCGATGACCACCAAATCTGCGTGGACTGGTAAGCCATGGCGCACCCTCAAACCAACGGCCAAGTGGAGCGTGCCAATGGCATGATACTACAAGGACTAAAGCCAAGGATCTTAAATAAGTTGAATAAGTTCGGCCAAAGATGGGTCGTGGAGCTGCCCTCGGTGATCTGGAGCCTCAGAACAACCCCGAGGAGAGCCACGGGGTTCAGCCCATTCTTCCTCGTCTATGGCGCCGAGGCCGTCCTCCCCACAGACTTGGAGTACGGGTCCCCAAGGCTCAAAGCCTACCAAGAGGATCAGAACCAGCGAGCACGCAAAGACTCCCTGGACCAAGTGGACGAGGCTCGAGACGTGGCGACTCTAGATTCAGTATGATACCAGCAGTCTCTGCGGCGATATGAAGCTCAGAAAGTCCGGCGTCGCGACCTCAACAAAGGCGACCTGGTACTAAGGCTACGACAAGACAACCGAGAGCGCCATAAGCTTACCCCGCCATGGGAAGGACCATTCATCGTCGCCGAGGTCCTCAAGCCCGGCACATACAAGCTGGCAAACGAGAAAGGCGAAGTCTTCGCCAACGCCTGGAACATCCAACAGCTATGTCGCTTTTACCCTTAAAATTTCAGCGTTCCTTGTAAATATTTCATGTTCATGGTTTGCGAAAACATGGAAACATTGTTACTAACAATAAAAACAAGGATGACTTAGCTTTATCCTTGACCTAGTCTCAATAAAGCCAAGCCACCCTCGGGGGCTACAGGAGGGTTTACCCACCTAACCGTCCCAATTTTTTCGAAAATTGTGTTACACTTCGATCGCTTAAAAGGATAAACGCGGGACGCAAACCAACTAAGGCTAGGGCCGGCCGAGTCGTGGGACTGCCTACGCCCTCGAAGGGATATGACATCCCCCTCACCACCCTATGCCTAAGTTATCTGCGTACACAACTCACCCAGCTGAAACCTCTCAAAGCAAAGAAGAAACGCAATGGAACAAACAAATAAACACGAAACGTTCAAACATAGATATAGTTTATTTACATATCAAAAGTTCAAACTAGACTAAGAAACAAATTAGGGCCGCAAGCCCAAGCCTTTCAGGCATCATCCTCCTGTGGGGGCTCGGCAGCAGCGGAAGCAGGCCCTGCGTGAGCAGAAGGGTCGGCCGCGACATCCCCCGCACCCGGCGGCAGCAGCAGCTCCGGAGGGAACCGCACCAAGGGGCCCGGCGTCGCCACCTTCCGCTTCTACGGCGGCGACTTCCGCCTCGAGGGCCGCCAGGGCATCGGACACACCCTCGAGCTCGGCGTCAGCACCGGCGTCAGCTCTGGCGTCTCCACCCTCATCATCGTCCTCGCCAGGGAAGAGCTCGCGCCTGAACTTGGCGGCGAGCAGCGTGGCAGCGCCCTCGACCTTGGCATCGGCCTCGTGGAGGGCAGCGAGCGTAGCATCGTCGTCCAAGTCTTCGTCAATGAAGTAGCCGCCCGCCACAGCCGGGAGGTTGATGGCATAGTGGGTTGCCACCATGCCGAGGGCCTTCTTCACCCCGAGCGAAAGGGCGCACTCCAAGCGCTCCGTCACGCGGCTGCTCAAAGCCCGCACGCGGTTGGGCAGCGAGGACCCCGACGGGACGTCGACGCGCTGAATATCCCGGCACGCGGCATTAGCGGCGTCCTTCAGGGCGTCGAGCTCCCCCTGGGCCTCAGAGTAGGCGGTCTGGACGGCCACCACCTCATCCGCCTTCTCCGCCTCGGCCTTCCGCAGCCCTGGAAAGGAGATACACGCGTCAAGATGAACCTTGACACAGAAAACGAGCAAAAGAGCGAAAAAGACATACCTTCCACCAGGGTCTTAGCCTCGGCAAGCGTCGTGCGCTCCCGCTGCAGCGAACCTTCTGCGGCAGCCAGCGCGCTCTCCCTGTCCTGGAGCGAGCGGCCCAGCTATTCGGCCTCCTGAGCCTTTCGCTCTGCCTGGGCCATAACTTCCACGAGCTGGGATTGCGCGGCCTCGCGTGCCTTGCGCTCCTGCTCGAGCGAGGCCTGTGCCGCCGCCAGCGCCTCGCGCTCCTGCTGGAGCTGGCCTTGCGCCTCCGAGAGCTTGGCCTCCGCCTCCTCGCGCTTCTTACGCTCCGGCTCGAGCTGCACCAGCGCCGTGGCCAAAGCCTGGGCCCCCTGCTCCACCGCGCTCCTTTGAATGTCGCGCTCTTGCTCCGCGCTGGTTTTGGCATCCTCGTTCGCGCGGGCAGCCGCCTCTACTCCTTCACCCGGGCAGTGAGCTGGTATTGGTGGAGGTTGGCGTACAAATCAATTATGTAGTTGGCCTTGTTCATCGCTTCTTCCCGAAGGAGCTGCTCAAACATGAATTCGGAGATAAGGCACGAAGCAAAACACCAAGAAATACGGAACGAACGCACCCAATCCACTTTTTTGGACCCAATAGTGATGTTTTGGTTCGTTTTGGTCAGTTTCGCTACTGTGCAAAAAACCATGACGGGTTACATTGAATGCACCGATTCGGGCCGAAACCGAAACGAACTACCGGTTCGGGCCAGAAACAAAACAAACGCACCCAATCCACTTTTTTGGACCCAATAGTGATGTTTTGGTCAGTTTCGTTACTGTGCAAAAAACCATGCCAAAGTTGCATTTATGCACCGATTCGGGCCGGAACCGAAACGAACTACCGATTCGGGCAAGAAACGAAACGAACGCACCCAATCCACTTTTTTGGACACAGTAGTGATGTTTTGGTCAGTTTCGTTACTGTGCAAAAAACCATGCCAAAGTTGCATTTATGCACCGATTCGGGCCGGAACCGAAACGAACTACCGATTCGGGCCAGAAACGAAACGAACGCACCCAATCCACTTTTTTGGACACAGTAGTGATGTTTTGGTCAGTTTCGTTACTGTGCAAAAAACCATGCCAAAGTTGCATTTATGCACCGATTCGGGCCGGAACCGAAACGAACTACCGATTCGGGCCAGAAACGAAACGAACGCACCCAATCCACTTTTTTGGACACAGTAGTGATGTTTTGGTCAGTTTCGTTACTGTGCAAAAAACCATGCCAAAGTTGCATTTATGCACCGATTCGGGCCGGAACCGAAACGAACTACCGATTCACGCCAGAAACGAAACGAACGCACCCAATCCACTTTTTTGGACACAGTAGTGATGTTTTGGTCAGTTTCGTTACTGTGCAAAAAACCATGCCAAAGTTGCATTTATGCACCGATTCGGGCCGGAACCGAAACGAACTACCGATTCACGCCAGAAACGAAACGAACGCACCCAATCCACTTTTTTGGACACAGTAGTGATGTTTTGGTCAGTTTCGTTACTGTGCAAAAAACCATGCCAAAGTTGCATTTATGCACCGATTCGGGCCGGAACCGAAACGAACTACCGATTCACGCCAGAAACGAAACGAACGCACCCAATCCACTTTTTTGGACACAGTAGTGATGTTTTGGTCAGTTTCGTTACTGTGCAAAAAACCATGCCAAAGTTGCATTTATGCACCGATTCGGGCCGGAACCGAAACGAACTACCGATTCACGCCAGAAACGAAACGAACGCACCCAATCCACTTTTTTGGACACAGTAGTGATGTTTTGGTCAGTTTCGTTACTGTGCAAAAAACCATGCCAAAGTTGCATTTATGCACCGATTCGGGCCGGAACCGAAACGAACTACCGATTCACGCCAGAAACGAAACGAACGCACCCAATCCACTTTTTTGGACACAGTAGTGATGTTTTGGTCAGTTTCGTTACTGTGCAAAAAACCATGCCAAAGTTGCATTTATGCACCGATTCGGGCCGGAACCGAAACGAACTACCGATTCACGCCAGAAACGAAACGAACGCACCCAATCCACTTTTTTGGACACAGTAGTGATGTTTTGGTCAGTTTCGTTACTGTGCAAAAAACCATGCCAAAGTTGCATTTATGCACCGATTCGGGCCGGAACCGAAACGAACTACCGATTCACGCCAGAAACGAAACGAACGCACCCAATCCACTTTTTTGGACACAGTAGTGATGTTTTGGTCAGTTTCGTTACTGTGCAAAAAACCATGCCAAAGTTGCATTTATGCACCGATTCGGGCCGGAACCGAAACGAACTACCGATTCACGCCAGAAACGAAACGAACGCACCCAATCCACTTTTTTGGACACAGTAGTGATGTTTTGGTCAGTTTCGTTACTGTGCAAAAAACCATGCCAAAGTTGCATTTATGCACCGATTCGGGCCGGAACCGAAACGAACTACCGATTCACGCCAGAAACGAAACGAACGCACCCAATCCACTTTTTTGGACACAGTAGTGATGTTTTGGTCAGTTTCGTTACTGTGCAAAAAACCATGCCAAAGTTGCATTTATGCACCGATTCGGGCCGGAACCGAAACGAACTACCGATTCACGCCAGAAACGAAACGAACGCACCCAATCCACTTTTTTGGACACAGTAGTGATGTTTTGGTCAGTTTCGTTACTGTGCAAAAAACCATGCCAAAGTTGCATTTATGCACCGATTCGGGCCGGAACCGAAACGAACTACCGATTCACGCCAGAAACGAAACGAACGCACCCAATCCACTTTTTTGGACACAGTAGTGATGTTTTGGTCAGTTTCGTTACTGTGCAAAAAACCATGCCAAAGTTGCATTTATGCACCGATTCGGGCCGGAACCGAAACGAACTACCGATTCACGCCAGAAACGAAACGAACGCACCCAATCCACTTTTTTGGACACAGTAGTGATGTTTTGGTCAGTTTCGTTACTGTGCAAAAAACCATGCCAAAGTTGCATTTATGCACCGATTCGGGCCGGAACCGAAACGAACTACCGATTCACGCCAGAAACGAAACGAACGCACCCAATCCACTTTTTTGGACACAGTAGTGATGTTTTGGTCAGTTTCGTTACTGTGCAAAAAACCATGCCAAAGTTGCATTTATGCACCGATTCGGGCCGGAACCGAAACGAACTACCGATTCACGCCAGAAACGAAACGAACGCACCCAATCCACTTTTTTGGACACAGTAGTGATGTTTTGGTCAGTTTCGTTACTGTGCAAAAAACCATGCCAAAGTTGCATTTATGCACCGATTCGGGCCGGAACCGAAACGAACTACCGATTCACGCCAGAAACGAAACGAACGCACCCAATCCACTTTTTTGGACACAGTAGTGATGTTTTGGTCAGTTTCGTTACTGTGCAAAAAACCATGCCAAAGTTGCATTTATGCACCGATTCGGGCCGGAACCGAAACGAACTACCGATTCACGCCAGAAACGAAACGAACGCACCCAATCCACTTTTTTGGACACAGTAGTGATGTTTTGGTCAGTTTCGTTACTGTGCAAAAAACCATGCCAAAGTTGCATTTATGCACCGATTCGGGCCGGAACCGAAACGAACTACCGATTCACGCCAGAAACGAAACGAACGCACCCAATCCACTTTTTTGGACACAGTAGTGATGTTTTGGTCAGTTTCGTTACTGTGCAAAAAACCATGCCAAAGTTGCATTTATGCACCGATTCGGGCCGGAACCGAAACGAACTACCGATTCACGCCAGAAACGAAACGAACGCACCCAATCCACTTTTTTGGACACAGTAGTGATGTTTTGGTCAGTTTCGTTACTGTGCAAAAAACCATGCCAAAGTTGCATTTATGCACCGATTCGGGCCGGAACCGAAACGAACTACCGATTCACGCCAGAAACGAAACGAACGCACCCAATCCACTTTTTTGGACACAGTAGTGATGTTTTGGTCAGTTTCGTTACTGTGCAAAAAACCATGCCAAAGTTGCATTTATGCACCGATTCGGGCCGGAACCGAAACGAACTACCGATTCACGCCAGAAACGAAACGAACGCACCCAATCCACTTTTTTGGACACAGTAGTGATGTTTTGGTCAGTTTCGTTACTGTGCAAAAAACCATGCCAAAGTTGCATTTATGCACCGATTCGGGCCGGAACCGAAACGAACTACCGATTCACGCCAGAAACGAAACGAACGCACCCAATCCACTTTTTTGGACACAGTAGTGATGTTTTGGTCAGTTTCGTTACTGTGCAAAAAACCATGCCAAAGTTGCATTTATGCACCGATTCGGGCCGGAACCGAAACGAACTACCGATTCACGCCAGAAACGAAACGAACGCACCCAATCCACTTTTTTGGACACAGTAGTGATGTTTTGGTCAGTTTCGTTACTGTGCAAAAAACCATGCCAAAGTTGCATTTATGCACCGATTCGGGCCGGAACCGAAACGAACTACCGATTCACGCCAGAAACGAAACGAACGCACCCAATCCACTTTTTTGGACACAGTAGTGATGTTTTGGTCAGTTTCGTTACTGTGCAAAAAACCATGCCAAAGTTGCATTTATGCACCGATTCGGGCCGGAACCGAAACGAACTACCGATTCACGCCAGAAACGAAACGAACGCACCCAATCCACTTTTTTGGACACAGTAGTGATGTTTTGGTCAGTTTCGTTACTGTGCAAAAAACCATGCCAAAGTTGCATTTATGCACCGATTCGGGCCGGAACCGAAACGAACTACCGATTCACGCCAGAAACGAAACGAACGCACCCAATCCACTTTTTTGGACACAGTAGTGATGTTTTGGTCAGTTTCGTTACTGTGCAAAAAACCATGCCAAAGTTGCATTTATGCACCGATTCGGGCCGGAACCGAAACGAACTACCGATTCACGCCAGAAACGAAACGAACGCACCCAATCCACTTTTTTGGACACAGTAGTGATGTTTTGGTCAGTTTCGTTACTGTGCAAAAAACCATGCCAAAGTTGCATTTATGCACCGATTCGGGCCGGAACCGAAACGAACTACCGATTCACGCCAGAAACGAAACGAACGCACCCAATCCACTTTTTTGGACACAGTAGTGATGTTTTGGTCAGTTTCGTTACTGTGCAAAAAACCATGCCAAAGTTGCATTTATGCACCGATTCGGGCCGGAACCGAAACGAACTACCGATTCACGCCAGAAACGAAACGAACGCACCCAATCCACTTTTTTGGACACAGTAGTGATGTTTTGGTCAGTTTCGTTACTGTGCAAAAAACCATGCCAAAGTTGCATTTATGCACCGATTCGGGCCGGAACCGAAACGAACTACCGATTCACGCCAGAAACGAAACGAACGCACCCAATCCACTTTTTTGGACCCAATAGGGATGTTGTGGTTTGTTTTGGTCAGTTTTAATACTGTGCAAAAAAGCATGCCGGTATAGCATTTAATGGACCGATTCGGGCCGGAAACGAAATTAACTACCGATTCGCGCCAAAAACGAAACGAACGCACCCAACACACTTTTT
>OAMR01000679.1:660703-705162 GCA_900205405.1 Echinochloa crus-galli | reverse complement strand
GAAGCTATTGAAGATCTTGGTGATATGGAAAAGATATGAAGGCTATGAGTCTAGAGCTTAAGTTTAAAAATTCAAAAGAATCTGCTAAACCTCATCGGTCCAATGTGCATGTTGTTGATAATGATTCTGATAGTTCGGACGATGATAAATAAATTTATGCTGCTGAATTTGTTTGGTCATCGAAGAGTAAACCTGGTTCTTGTCCCTCGTTGAAGCCGATTCAGAAAAATCGGCAAGAAGAAATTAAGTTTACTTTTGATGTAGCCAAATGTGATCGTGTTTTTGATGAATTGCTTAAGAATGGCTTTATTAAACTTTCTCATGTCATTCCACCAGCCGATCAGTTGAAAAATCATGCGTATTGTAAGTGTGTCACACCCGGTTTTAAAGGCAAAACCAGGTGCATCTCATATGTGCGCCAGGATCAGTTTACACACATATGGTAGACGTCACAAGTGAATATCCATAACCATGCATAACGAAAGAGTATTATAGTGCATTTATTACAATCTCAGAGTTGACTCAAATGTCATAGCGGAAGACTTAAATAAACGTTCATCTAACGAAGCAAAAGTGACTCCAACTCCACAGGCATTGACTGGGGGAGACTCGCCTAGAACTCCTCAAAATCAGTGGTGAAATCCTCAAAATTCTCCCAATCTGAGCAGCATTCCGGGTGTAGTAGATGCAATAAAAGAAAGGAAGAAAAACAACAAGTATGAGCACATGACGTACTCAGCAAATGTAATATGACATACAAGGCTGAGGCAAAAAGGTTGGCTGAGCATACTGCAGTAAGCACTTTTAGTTGGTCAAGTTTTATTAAGCAACTATTTACTAGCAAATGAAAGTATATACCACCCACAAATTAATGAATGTCATATTCCCAACATATTCAAGTAACCACGGTTTAGATCATGTTCAAGTATGATTATCATGTAAGGGTCCAGGCCGCTCTTGACCGTGAGCACGGCTGTTATAACAGTTTTACACTCTGCAGAGGTTGTACACTTTCACCATAAGCCGTGATTCCCATTGCCGAAGCATGCACCCGTCCCACACCACGTGGACCGAATACTGGGTTTCACTATGAGACCTTTACAAAAGCACTCTAATAAATGATAGCCCGCTAAGGTTTCCGGTTCAGAAGCAAAGCATAACCCTCCCTAATGAGGTCTGTCTCTTACCAAAGCCCACAGCTCCAGAGGACCGAGCTATACCCCGTCAACCGCCGCCCCCCATGCCCTTTCGAGTAAAGCTACCATAAACTAGAGCACCTAATTAGTCAGTCAAAGCCAGAGCCACATGGTACTTATGGTTGTACTGTTTTCCTGGGTGGTTCTCCATGTTCCAATTAAAAGATGTGATCCTATCCCAGTGGAGCAAGCTAAGCATCATCTACCATCAAAATTAATTATAATCCCAGCTGCAAGGTATGGTAAAGGAGACTAGGAAATCCTTAATGGGACCCAACAATATTATTGCAAGCGATAAATAACAGTGTAATTAAAATGCATGTCATTCAGGTACAAACGGGTATGATCAACGAATACTTGCCTTCTTCCCAACCCTGCTGCAGCTCAAACTCTTCAAAAGCTGGTTCTTCAAACACTTCCTCGAACGGCGCGTTTCCTATACGCAGCACACGAACACATACAAGAAAACAATACAATAAATAAGAAACAGTACACCAAACAATTCCAACAGAAGAAAACAACAGCACAAAACTAATCTACGCGTTACAACGAACGCGTGAGCGCGAGAATCACTAAAATCGGAGTTAAAATGAGAGTGAACTATCAAAAGGCTTTTCTAAGGTTCGGGGACTTGCTGGCAAAGTTTTAAAAGTTCCAGGGGCTTAACTGCGAAAATCCGAGGGCTAAAACATAATTTTGTATTAAAATACGAGGGTTTTCATGTAAAAAGACAAAACTTGGACCTCGGGCGCAACTTTAAAACTTGCAGGGGCTAAACCGAAAGAAAAAGGACTTAATTTGAAATATTTTTGAACTGCTCAGGACCGCGGGTTGAATTCCAAAACTTGGAGGGCCTTTTTGAAAAACGGTCAAGGTTGACCGGTATCCGACTGGCTGACTCGGAGCTGGGGCGGCTACGGTTCGTCGGATCCGGATCGGACGGTCACGATTGGATCGGCGGGGAAGACTCGCCGGCGGGGGAGAAGAGCGGCGTCCGAGAGGAGAAGAAGAAAAGGGGGCAAAGGTAGACTGGGCCAAAAGTTGGAGGGGCAAAAACGAACTCGAAAAACAATTATTCTAAACCTCAAACAAATTCTAATTAAATTCGAATTTAAACAGAATTTAAATTCCAACTTAATTGAACAGCAAGCAAAAGACAAATGCAACAGCATGGATGCATCAACAACTTATTTTTGACTAAAATTATTTAAATATGATATTTAAATTGATAAAAAGGCTAGAAATTCCAATTAAATCATAGAAAATTTATTTAAGCCTAAATAAATCCTAGAAAAATTTAGAGAGTTTCTACAATTTAATTGTGATGAATTTTAGGGTGTTACAGGGGCTCCTATCTCGCTCCCCTTAGCCAGATAGGGGTACAAGCTTAGGGCCCAACAAGGCCCATTAACACCCCCGTCGCCACCTCCTCCTTCCTCGGCGCCCCCGCCGCTGCCTCCTTCTTCCCCGACGCCCCTGCCGCCGCCTCCGCCGCCCAGGTCGGTGGTTGCCGCCGCCGTGCCTTCCGTCCATCGTCCGCCCGTTTCTTCCCTGGTGCTCCCCCGCCTTTCACTACCGGCGGCGTCGCTCCGACGCCTCCGCCGCCGCCCTCCACCACCGCCGCCGCTAACCCCTCTGTGGGAACCTTCTTTAGCTCTGGCAGATATCTCCCCCGCCGTCATCATCGGCCCAACCGCCATCTTTCACTGTCCGGCGGGCGGCTCCCCCGCCGCCCGCCTCACCGCCGTCTTGACCGCCTCCACCGTCGGTCTGGCGAGCTCCCCGACGACCTTCTATAGGTCCGAAAGCCAAGCAACCCGGCAACCCCCAACCCGAACCCAACCCTAACCTCGACGGCGTGACGAGCGGCTGCGCCGGCGGAAGCTTCGGACCGGTGGCGGCGGCGACGACGGGAGCAAGAAGGACCAGTTGAAGAGGAGAGCGATCCGAAATGCCACGCACAAATCTTAGGCATCGAAAGCTAGGTAGTTAAAAAAAAATTCCGGAAGCCACGTGGGGTTGCCGCTGATTAGCATGGCAGGAGGTTGGGCTCATATCTTGGGCCGAGCCCAAAGCCAGATGCCACTATCGGACCAAGTAGACAGCCCATCATCAACCCAACGCTAATAAACGGGCAAAACCCCCAACTCGATCTCTCCCACCCGGACGCCGTCCCCGCGCTCCTCCTCGACCCGGGGCTCGCGGGAAACTACCCCGCGGCCTCGCGCTTCTTCTCATGGGCCGCCTCCGACCCCGCCGCCAAGGCCGCGCTCAACTCGCGGTCTTTCAACTCCATGCTACAGCTCGCCGCCGCGCACGGCGACGCCGACCGCTTTTGGTCCCTCGTCGCCTCCATGCGGTCCAAGGGCTACGGGATCTCCAAGCCCGCTTTCCGGGCCGCCTCCGAGAGCTTCCGTGCCAAGGACATGGCCAGGGACGCCGACCTGCTGCAGGAGGCATTCGCTGCGCACGGCAGGAACGCGGCGGCGGCGGAGGTATGCAAGGTTCTCCGGGCGGCGAGCAAGGATGACACCTCAAAGTTGGCCATGCTGAGGCAATCGGGTACTGAGGTGACTGATGAGCTGGTGGCAGTAGTGGTGGAGAAGGTCGGGCAGTTCCCACAGCAGGCTATGGTGTTCTTCCGGTGGGTGGAGCAGTCGGCTGGGGCTGGTATTAGTTGGGGCAAGGTTTACAATGCGATGGCGAGGGTTCTTGGCCGTGAGGATTGCATCAAGGAGTTCCGTGAGGTCCTGCGGAAGATGAGGGGCAAGGGGCTTGAGATGGATCGAGATGTGTATGTTACTGTCATCGACAGGTTCCTAAAGAGGAAGATGGTTGAGGATGCTGTGGACTTGTTCCGGTTCATGACTAGCAGGCCAGAGAAGCTCTTGACAGATGATTTCATATTCCTGCTGAAGAAGGTTGTAGTCACTGGTGATTTGGATCTCAAGTTGGTGACGAGGATCTTGCGGTGCTACCAGCAAGCGGGCAATGAGGTCAAAGACTCAGCTTTTGATTCTGTTCTCAAGTCGTTGAGGAGTGTAGGGAGGCTTGGGGAGAGTGGCAGAGTTCTGAAGGCAATGCAGGAAGGTGGTTTTGAGCCAGATAGTGCTGACCATGAAAAGGCTGCCGTTGCAATGTGTGATGCTAGCAATCTGGAAGAAGCACGGAATTATTTGACTGGTGTGGAAGAGTCGGGGCATAAATTGGGGCCAAAGATATGGTCTTGTTTAGTTCAAAAGTATTCTCTTGGTGAAAATGTGGATGCGGCAGTGTCGTGCTTCTATGAATTGCTGGAAAAAAGCAGCAACGAGGATGTGGGTTCTGCTCTTGAGGTGCTGGTTTCTGGATTACACAAGAAGAAAGGGGCAAAGGAAGCATTCAAAGTTCTGAAGAACATAGTAACAGAGAAGTCTGTAGTTCCTTGGCAAACTACCTACAAGTATTTGATCCACAAGTTGATCCGCCAAGGGCATCTGAAACAAGCATTCGAAGTGCTAGGTTTAATGAAAAGTCATGGTTATCCACCTTTCATTGACCCTTTTATCCCACATATTTCAAAGTCTGGGACTGTGGATGAAGCCCTGGGTTTGCTGAATGCAACATCTTTGAGGGGGTTGCCATCAAGAATAGTTTATGTGCGCTTATTTCAAGCTTTGTTCAAAGAAGAGAGGCATGAAGTTGCCCAACAGCTGCTTTCCCAGTCTCCTGCCAGCATCCAAAACCATGCTGATGTTCGTGATATTTTCAGTAGGATGAAGCTGGAAGAGCCTGTCACGGCAGCGTTGGCAGATGGTTGATACATGGCTAAATTGAGTTTTTGATGCCCACATTTTGAATGGCAAGCTGAATTTGCCTTTTTGACTTTGTAATAGGGCTTTGGGCCGATATTGGAAGTTGGGATGTCAGAAACTTCTTTGCTGAAATGCTTGCACTATTTTCCAAAGAAATAAGCTGCATTCTTTTTTTTTTGTTTCTCTGTAGTTTCTTTCTGTTCAAGCTACCATATTTACATGTCACTTGTGCTGGCAGTTTGCAGCCGTATGAATCAATAGTTTATGGCTTTGTTCTACTTTGTCATTGGACGACATAAAGCCTGGTTCCTATCCAAATTCGATTTGTGTGTATTCAATTATCTTGATCAGCTGCAACGTGAAATATGGAAAAAATAATAATGTTAGTTCCTTATATTTTGTGATATATAATATATTTTAAATTAGTTCCTTGTGCCTTCCTGTAAAGTGGTGTTGTATTCTATACTTGTAGCAACTTGCTCAAACCTTTGATGTGATGCAGTTGCATTTTTTTTCTGAATAACAATGCAGGATCTTATATCATTTACGAAGGAATGCAGTTGCTTTTTTTCAAGGGTCTGATTGTTCTCTCTCATGCGCGTTCGAGAGAGACTATATCTTGTGATGTAATTTTGACTATATATACAACTCTGCTTGGACTCCTACATGGTAACGCTGAATTAATCAAATGCGTGAGAAGACATGTCTGGCTATCTGTGCAAAAACCCTTCACATAGGCTGACCATCTGTGCAAAAACCCTTCACACGGCAGGGTCGAGAGCTGAAACAACCTGAGAAAAGGTGTCCACTGCTGATAATTGCTGACATCTTTTAATCTATCTGAATAAATAAATGCTCGCCTTACGCCTGTACTAGCTCGTGCCTGGAATTGCATTTCAAAGGTACAGGTCAGTGTTTCTGCTGTTCCAAATAAAAAACAGTAATTTACCGAGTTGCATGTCATTCAGGGTTGAACTACACGAGTTACCGGTAGATGGTAAGTAACTCTGAACATCTCTAGTTTCAGTGCTGATTCAGCAATTTATTCTTGGGAGGAACCAGTTGTGTTTGAAAGGATACCTTTTCTTGATGTAATCTCCTTCTCGACTTCTGCAAATATCTCCCTCAACCTACTGGTGGAATTCGCCATGACATTCTTTGCAGCCTTCTTCTGGTGCTTAGCGCCCTTCAACCAGGCAATCCCTAATAACACCTTGAGACTGCAGGTGTTTGGTCTCAAGGGCGTGTTTGTCATGTGGTACTTCAACTGGATCTGCAATTTCAGCTAACACTGTGACCTGACAATTTGAAGTCAAGCATGAAAGCACTTTGGACAAAATCAGCTTTAGTTATCTTACACTGGAGTAGTCTTCATGCTGGACGCCTTGGAGGGTCATCACCTCCTCGATGACCCAGCCTTCTTGGTTTGGTAACTTATACTTTTGTTGAGTGGTCGTTGCTTCCCCTCCATATTTTGAGCTTTTGTCAAACCTAAAGCTGATACGCCTTTGGTATTTGTCACGGTTTAGCAGCTCCCATTCAGTCGCTTTGTAGTCAACACAACTGGCTCTCTCCATCACTTTGTGTTCCAGTGAACCTCCGGAGAACATCTCCATCAAGGCGCTGAGCTGCAAATACAGAATTACAGAGACTTAAGCAGATGCCGTGCGATTGCATTATATAAGGTTAGAGAGATGTGTTTGTTGACTAGATCAGAAGACAGCAAGACTCACGTCAACTGAAAGAACTGCTGAGTAGACTTCTGACATTTTTATATCGTCGTTGGCCAGTAGAGAACCTTCTTCACAAGGGAGCTCTTTCAGTTCAGATTCTTTATCAATTGCCTCACCTTTCTGTTCCAGACCCGATGACCTCATTTTCCAAATTGCCATGATAATCCTGCGTGAATGTTTGATACGTTAACATAGACATATGACAAGAAACCTATTGGAAAATACTTATGGAAGAATGGGAGTTCACTCAATGTTCTGTAGAATCTGCCAATAAGGGATATATATTGATAATAAAAACGAAGTCATTATTAATGTGCTACACTATTTCTGTTCCTGAAAATACGAGTGAGATGACTTGAATCGGTTATTCAATTGTGTATGCACGTTCATATAGTTTAGAGAGAAGTATGTGTGTCACTGTGTAGGTTGGCCATCATACTATGCTTGAATAGAAGGAAACACCAACTATACCTTCAATAGTCTACACCGTGAAGAAATTCAGGGTATTTTTTCTGTCACATCAGCCATGCTGCTTCAGTGTAAGTTGACGATGATAAAAATTTCAGCAAAGCATTAATAATTGTCCTTATTTAAAATCCCTTAATCAAGTGGTGTGATACAATGATCAATAAAACCAGATTCTTAAACTGTAATCATCTTAAACAAATGTATAATACGATTTCTCAGAACTCTGTGTATCAGCATTAAAGTTAAGTGAGAGGGTACTTTGTACCTGTGAGCATCATTGAATGAAACAAATGTCTGGAAATGAAATTTCAGTCTTCCTTGAGGATCCAGTGTTTTGGCTCCATGCTTGGCTTCAAGACCCCTATCCTTGCGAAGGAGGATCATCAAGGATGGACTGCCAACTGTTGCAAGTTTCGGTGGAACAACTTGGATATCATCAATGTCTTCCCAAAGGAAGAAAAATTTAGTTTTTCGGCCAAATATATTGGAATAAAATCCAGTTATTCTTGGGGAAAGAAAGATGCGCCCCTGTTAAAAATGGCAACTACCTCAGTTCTGGATTAAGCTGACCAAAAGCAGGTGCAAAGGGTAAGAAGATAAAAAGTTGCGGCAAGTGCCAGTGTGCCACACGATCATAAAAAAGTGTACAGCAATGGCCCCAGTTCAGCATGAACCATGGTATACTTAAAGGGTACAATTCTTATATTTTGTTTTTAGTTTTATTTTTAGAGAACTTAAGCTCCAACGAGACAAGAAAAGAAAACTTCATATGCAAGGTCTAGTGCGGCATGTTGGACATTGAAAATAAATAATGATAATGTATTTCAAGAAAGTATCTGCTATTCCAAGCAATATTTCAGCTGTATCATGATAATTTAATGCCGACTCAACACATACGAAGTTAAAACATGTAGTAAAACCTAATTACCTGAAGCGGCATTTTCCGTTTTAGATGGCAGGTAAAATCGTCAATGAGGAATTCTTCAGGAGGAAGGCTAAAGAGCTTACGAAAGGCTGAATTTGTCTGAGCTGAGCGCAAGTGCATCTGGATCAGTCATGCAATCCAACTTCGGTATTAGAATGCAATTTGATGGCAGTAAAAGAAATTTTAGACAGCTTTTTCCTACATCAATTTTTTAGCAATCGACGAGACGAGCGATGCGGCGGTGGTCGACACGAATGGGAGGAGGGATCGAGCAATGGCGGATCTGCGGCCTCCGTGGAATTGGGAATTTGGATGAGGCTGACCGCGAGAGGTGGGGGGTGATTACCCGCGGTCGTTTGAATTCGAGACATGTTTATCCCGTGGCGCATTTCGACATCGTGATTCGTGACAGGACCAATAGGATTTTCATTGCTTGGCCCATCTGAATCATGCACGACCACGTCCAACCTTGCTGGAGGGTCATCCATCGCATCAAATTCAAATATCTCTATAGAGTTGAAAAGGCAAAGAATCAAGCAAATTATCATAGAAGATAAAGAACTGATTTTATCTTGCAAATTAGAAAAACTCAACATAGAAGCGATACTTACCATTCCATTTTGGTTCAGACGTCTGGTATTTGACAGAGCTAGTTTTTCTCTTTCCATTGCAGGTAAAAATGACATAAGGATCAGGCAAGCCAGGTGTACCTGCACCTAGTACACCACTTCCTTCAATAAGTGCAACTGTCAATAACCAACCATCTCCATGAGCTTTGATACCATGGTCACTGCCTAATATTGAAACAAGAAAAGTGCAAGTTATATGTCCTCGTCCCCAGAGAATGGAGATTTTTGCAAGTTGCACAACCAATGAATTATAGTTTTCAATATGAATAATTTATTCTGTTGAAATCATCTAGAGGATATGTTGTAAATCATCTAGAGGATACCGTCGATTTCAGAAAGGACTAGATGGAAAAGAATAATGAAAAGAAAAAATTTACTTCATTATGGATTAACATCTATTAGATCGGCCATCACAAAGACATGTAAATATCACTGCTTTTAGAATATAGCGATTACCGCGTTGTTTCCAGGCTTGCAAAAATCTCCGCCCTACTTTGATGATATTATGCCCCTGAATGATCAGGATGATACAAAACACGACCTCTCCAATGGAATCTGGAAGATCAATACCAAAATATTCAAGTCCCCCGTGCACCATACTGGGTTTGGCAAGATGAAGATGTGTAATAATATACAGTGCTGTACTGAGAGAGAATATGAATGCAAAATATAACCTAGCTCAATCTGCAGTACAACTTTAATATCATAAAATTTCTAACCCCTCGAAACTAAGCTCCCAAGGAAGCGGGCAACCAGCATCCAGTTTGATTCTTTCTGGGGCTGCAGTGAAGCTAAAATCTTTTCTTTGCTATTAGCATCATCAAGCTCAGCTACTTTAATTTTCCGGGACAGTACTTCAGAGAACTGTGAATATCCTTCTGCAAGGCCTTGTTTTGCCCCATTCTCGATCATTCCTTTCAGCATCGTGCTTTGAACAAAGTTCAGACGCCAACTTACAGTAAGTTGTGTGGTTTGTTCTTCAGATGCCAACTGGGGACCAGGTATTATCCGATACAATATCTCCACCTTGAAACAATTGCCACATGGAACATCAGGAGTGCTAACACTAGACAAAACGGCAAAAGAATTTCCATTTGCCTTCAAGTATTTCTGCTCTTCGGTAGCTTTAACAGATTTAACTAATTTGCTTGCAGCTTTTGTGTAAGTTATTGTTCTTTTCAAACAATCCTCGCTATTCTCATGTTTCCAGGGCTCGATGTGAAATCCACTTGTTCCTTGAAGTTCAGAAACTTCTGGCCAGAATTCCGAATTTGCAGTAAACAGCAATGAATTCAGTTCAGCTGGTGCAATAATGTAAGATTGGTCCACTAATACCCCACCAGGCAAGTTTCCTGGCATTTCACAAGCTTGGTCTTTGGATTCCATAGTTTTCAGTAGTTCATCAAGACTGGCCTCAGGTAGCATGCAACTCTCTCCATTTTCACGAGATTCAGAATTCATTTGTGCATCTCTAAACTGGTCTGTGGACGCAGGATCTGATGCTGCAGAATGTGCAGCATCAGCAGATTTTCTGAAGTATCGAGACATGACCTCCACTACCGATGATGTATCAGCAATGGAACTACCGTCATCTTCTTCGGGCTCCAGAAGAATGGATTGTTCTATGCTGACACACGATGGTGGCCCTATGCTTCTAGGGCCTTGTTGCTCCATGATGCTTTGGCTCAACCCATCCAAACTTTTGAGGGATGGCCGATCCATGCTCACACAAGCTGAAAGATTCAGACTGCCAGTAGTAGCTGATAAGGACGAGCCAGTAGTTGCAACTGACCTGTGTGAGCTGCACGATATATCATCAATAAGTTGTGGTGGAGCTTGGTTTGCGTCCTCACAGAGGGTGGCCCTAACTGATAAGTATACCCTTAGGCAAATTTCACCTACAATGAAATATAATTAAACAGTGAATAATGCTAGTCTTGATCACCATTGCATTTTACTATGCAGAAAGTTTAAAATGATCTCAGTTGTAAAGCATTCATCAGATTGGGGATAAAAGAGCAGTTGCGGATTGGGGAGGAAGGCTTGTGAATCTGAATATAAGTCAATTAGGGATGTATTGCTCTAGGAAGTCACAAATTTCGATAATAAACAACAAGATCAAGGCAATATGATTTTATTTCCCTGAACAAGTAGAGCGCCTAATTTGAGGTGTAATAATCCATTCATAACATCCATTCTCCTACCCACATTTCCTTGGTATTTGTTTCGATTGCTTTGGATCCTAATTACCCGATGAAGCATTGATTTGACGATTCCATGGCAAGAGGAAAAACGGATGGGAGTACCGCGCCTCTTCCTCCTGAGCTTGCCGGAGCTCCTGGGCTGGAGCTGGTACCACTTGGTGCCGAGCGAGAGGTCGTCCGTCTCCATGATCGCGGTGAGGGGCAGCCGCACCCTCCCCAGGAACTCGGTGCCGAAGAAGCGGTCCTCGTTGAGCACGGAGACGACGAGCTCCTCGGCGACGTCGCCGACGAGGAACCCGAACTCCTCGTCCCACATGGGGCTCAGGCTCCGCTTCACCCGTGGTCGCCCGCGGGCGGCGCCGCCCCAGCTGCAGCCGCACGTAGGGGTCGCTGGAGCCGTTGAGGTAGATCGCGGGGAGGCCCCGCGCCTCGATCACGTGCACGCGCAGCAGCATCGGCGCGTCGTGGTGCCCGGGCTCCGAGCGACCCGAAGGGCCCGCCGCCGGCCTCGCCATCTGGGGCCTCGCTCGCGAGACGAGACGAGCGATGCGGCGGTGGTCGACACGAATGGGAGGAGGGATCGAGCAATGGCGGATCTGCGGCCTCCGTGGAATTGGGGATTTGGATGAGGCGAGAGGTGGGGGGTGATTGCCCGCGGCCGTTTGAATTCGAGACTTGTTTATCCCGTGGCGCATTTCCGCATCGTGATTCGTGCGAGTGGAAAGGAGGCAATTTGCCGGCCGTTGGATCGGAGCGGCCGGGGATGGTTCCAACCCAACGCGTGGCGTGGGGCCTGTTCCGAGAAGCTTGGGCTGCCTCTGGTTAAACTGAGATCGGGGCCCGGGAGCAGCATAGAGAATCGGATGCATTAAAACTAGAGGACGTGGTGTAACAAACAAATTAGGTTCCGTCGCAGAGGACATTGTGCATGATCCATCTGGATCTAGATTAAAATCGCAATTCAAAGAATGAGCACAAACTAGCCTCTTTTTTTCCTGTTACCGAGCAGGCAAGCACAATGTCAAAAAGTACATGGAATGTTGGAAATGAAACAGCCCGAACCAGAGTTACCAGACTAATACACAGGGAAGCTGATAACGTATGATCACAGAAGCAAAGAGCAACTGGTTCAATATTAGTAAATTCTCGAATGGTGGTTTCTCCCAGTGATCAGCTTGACAATCCTCCTCACTACGAATGTGAATATCAGAAAAAAGAGGGGGTGTCTAGGGAGCCTGAACATAAATAGCTGATTTCTTTCACGCTTTTGCATGGCAGTGGCTGAGCTCCCGAATGGTACACGGCATATGCATTTGTAGCAAGATCGCACATTGTATCAGCGTCCCAGGTTACTCTTTGCCGAAGTCTGCGCTGTAGTGGGCACTCGATTCCAGCTTCTTTGCATCATTTAGCTTCCGCACAGCCTGAAATTTAGTTTGCAGGGATTTGGAGAGTCAGCGCCTGAAATTATTAGGGTACAGATAGAAGGGTGTGTAAGATAGCGCACCTTCATGAAGTCTTCATGGACCACATAGTCCCTTTCTGCACGAATTGCTGCCATACCAGCTTCAGTGCAGACATTCCGAAGATCAGCCCCATTAAAACCCTAAAACCGGACGAGTCAGTATAAACTAGGAAATGAGTTTTACTAAATATATTAGATACAACAATATAATTAACTCACTTCAGCTAGTTTCACGACAGCTTCATAATCAATTTCGCCATGCTTGGCGATACCTGCAGCATGAATTTTAAGAACCTCCATTCTTGACTGCTCGTTGGGTAGTGGAATCTCAATCTTCCTGTCTAAACGCCCAGGGCGCAAGAGTGCGGGGTCAAGAACATCAGGTCTGTTAGTAGCCATGATCATCTTTACCTGTTCAAACAAAAATATCTTTGTCAAGCTACAGAACAGACAAAATACAAGGTGGCTATGCGACTTTCTTAGAAAGAGAAAGCAAAACGAGTTTTATGTGATTAATTGTGCCAAGCCTACAAAACTGACAAGTGGATAGATAAAAAACAATATTATATCTAGGATTCTAGCGGTCTCATCTTGTTACTAATATTCTCAATTGGAGTTTCAGCTCAGGTGTCAACTGATCATGCAGTAGAAGTAGCTGACTTGCTGTCAAGTATATGGAAAAACAATAATACCGGCACGGATGGATATTCCCCAAAAATCTACACCCACAACTTGATCAATTCATTCAGTTGGGAGAACAATGCGACAAAACCACATCTTAATCTTAAACCTTCTAAAACACCTAAAAATCAGTGTACACAAATGATAAAGCAGCATACAGACAATACCCTTAGGAATCCAGTATTCCAATTGTTCAAATTTAGTTTCATTATATTACAGATCAATTATAGTATCAAAGAGCATTGCTCAACAGTATTACAGAATCAAGTGGATTGGATTGACCTCACAAAATCAAGAAGTAACAATAACAAATCACATGATAATGATATCCCAGATGTTATATATATCCAAGAAATGTGGAGTGCAAAACTTTGGTTAGACCCACTTGCATGTATTAAGATAACTAGAAAACTATATGAGCAAATATCCAGCATATCTAAATGAAACTTACCTTCCCAAGCTCGTCAAATCCATCTAGCTGGTTAAGGAGCTCCATCAACGTCCGCTGGATTTCACGATCAGCACTAGTTCCCTCACTAAATCTTCGCCCACCAATTGCATCAATTTCATCCATGAAGATGATGCATGGCTAAGTAAAAACAATGAAATGAAAATAATTATTAGAGTGATTGAAGGTGAATGATACTACAGTTTAGTAGGTAATGGAAGTGCATTATTGATTCGGTAGAGTCCCAACTGTAACTCAAATGAAATCATTTGTCCCAGTGATTTATTTTCATGTCAATCTGACAACGCAAGAGTGGTTTCGATATAGTTCTCATCCAAAACTAACATTAGCTCCATACACACTATGTTGACATGAAATATGATTTGATTGAATAATATATCCGTCAAATAAAATAGTGCAGTATTGCATAAAGGCAAAGACTTGCTTATCTCAAGTTGCTAGTGTCTTGCAGATAAAGGGGAATATGATTTGATGGATATATTCCTCAAATAAACATGCATAGTGTTTAGAGGATAAACCCTCTCTATTATGTTCATGGTAGTGTCTTCCAGATAAATGAAAATGTTCGGGTCCAATTAGCTTTGCAGAAATAAAAAATGAGTGTATTAAGACTTTGATACTTACTTGGTGATCACGTGCATAACCAAACATTTCTCTAATCAAACGAGCACTTTCTCCAATGTACTTGTCAATTATAGCACTTGAAACGATCTGTTTCGAAGATTATATGAGTTATTTGAAGTGTAAGAAAGACATAATGCATGAGATAAAGAGCCACACACCTTCAAGAAATTGGCATCGATGTTACTGGCGATAGCCCTTGCCAATAGTGTCTTCCCAGTTCCTGGGGGGCCGTACAGTAGAACACCCTGGAATGAGTAAAATAAAAAAACATTGATTTCCAGTCAGAACATTATACCTCATTCACCTCATATGTATGATTGAGGGTCGAAACAAATATATATTGCATTTACCTTAGGAGGCTTAATTCCCACACGAAGAAAGAGTTCAGGGTTCATGAGCGGTAACTCAATGGACTCCCTGAGTTCTCTAATCTGATCGGACAAACCGCCTACAGCAGAGTAACTGACATTTCCTGGGTCTTCATGAAGCATGTTATATACCACGGGATCAACCTAAAGGATTCAAATTCCACATAATCAAAATTAATTCTGATACATAAACCATTGATATTATTAAGAATAGTCCAACCAGAAAATACATAAAATGATTCAGATAAACAAACATACCTCCCGTGGTAGAGTGCGCATAATTGTCAAGGTCGTCATGTCAAGTACAACACGAGTTCCAGAAGTCAACTTCTCCTTGTCCACTTTGCTTCGGCAACCGACCACATAACGGGGACCACTGCTGGCCTTCACAATGACTTCAAGAAATAGGTGTTTCAGTTGTACAGTTTTTGTCGTATTGAGGAATAAGAACAGAAACTAAAAAGAGGTTTCAGCAAAAATGAGGGCGAACAAGAATATACACATTATTGCTAGTTATTACCAAGTGAAAATGAAACACAAAAAAGTGCCATTCCAAAGCAACTGTAAACTAAATACAGTTCAAAACACAGATAAAATACTTTTTACTTACAACGTTCATTATCGAGAGGACGGAGAACCTCTCCAATTATTTGCCCCACGCTTTGCAGGGATTTCAAGTCATCTTCAGTCTTGGCAAAGTCCTTCTTCGCATTTTTTAGGCTTTCTCTCACTGCATGTAAAGGGAAAAACAAATCAATCCAAATAAAATTGGAGGGAGAATAAACTTCTAAGATTATTCCCTATGAACAAAGGCCATTTTTAGCACAAGGCTGATAATTTTGGCTGTGTGCCAAATTTACAAAGGAAAAATGTTACTAGACCATAGTGGCCTAGTAGACAGATAGGTCCTATAGCAATTTCTCCTATATTAGACTAACAGAGAAGAAACAGAGGCTTCAAATGTGAACAAACTTAAATCGGTATACTGGGATGACTGATGAGACCCAATGCAAGCTTATGGTCGTTTAAATATAACCAGATGGCACTTGGTACACAGCATGTTATAACCTATCTCTCGATATACCACATTACCACATAGTCAGATACAGAGGCCCCAAGTTTGGAGCACTAGTACCACAAAATTTCCTTCGCTAACCAAAACACAATTAGCATCCTGAAAAGCAGGACTACTCTAGGATTGCTAGACATATAATCTAGCTCAATCTGCAATACAACTTGAATATCATAAAATTTCTAACCCCTCAAAACTAAAATCAACCCAAATGAAATGTAGGAGCGCAAGCAAAAGAATATATTTACCAAATTTAATTGTTGTGGTTCAAAGTTAAAACAGAACTACCGGTGTCTAGTTGATGCTCCAACAAATATCTTTACTCTTTCATTGTTTAACTGCAAACTCATGAACCCCAAATGCACAAAGCTACTGAGAAATCAACAAATACTACGTAGCTCAATCAGGGTGGGCAAGAATACCAGGCCCAATTATCCTCACAACTACCAAGGTTGAACAAGCTAAACCCCAAGCCACTTCATACTTGCAGAACTTCAGATCCACATCAAGCACCCAGCACCCAGACCACCAGATTCAGTGCCCCAAAACCAAATCTACTGAATCAACAGCCCGAGCCAATACCCAGCACCCCAGCCCCTGATCCAACACCGAAGCACGTCTCCAAAACCAGCGGCGGCCCCCTAGTAAAACCTCGAAATTACCGAGTACGCCGAAACCGCGGCTAGCAAATCTCACCCCCGAAAAAATTCACTCGGCATCCAAACCTCACACTAGATCCCGCGCACACAGCGCCGAAGCGCCCCTAGAGAGACGGGAATCGGCGACTCCAAACCCTAGGGAGACTGGAAATCGAGCAGTGCGGGCGAAGAGGGTAGGTAGGTGGAGGAGGGAGAGGAGCGGGGTCGACTCACCGGTGCCGACGCGCGACTCGAGCTCCCTGCAGTTGAGCAGCTTCTTCCGGTAGTCGGTGATGGCGGACCGGCGGCGCGCGGCGGCGGCGTCCTCCCCGTCGGCCATCTCGCCCTCCCGCAGTCTCGGCCTGGCTCCTCTAGTTTTGCTTCCGTCTCAAGAAGGGAATCCCTCTCTCTCGCTCTCCGCTTCCCCGGTTACGTAAAACAGAAGACCTCTCGCTTATCCAATTGGGCTTAATAAGTAGTAGACTGCGGAGCAGACTGGGCGGCGTCCTAGTCTGAAAACGTAAACCTAGTTCGACCCGGAAAGTGTGTTTCGGAAGCGTGGTGGGCCGTGACTGTTTGGGCTGGTGGGCCGTGATTTTCGGTCTGGTGGGCCGAAGGTGGTTGTACTATTTCAGGAAAGTTGGTATGCTCAAGATCATGAAAAATGGTTGTCCCACTTTTTTTATGCTAGTTCTATCTATGAATATACTGAGACAAAGGCATGTGTGTACTCTTTCTAATTCTAATAGCACTGTTTCGCGTGAAATTCAGTCATTCACTTCTTTTTAGTTGATGAGTTAAGGGTGAGCACGGCAGGATAGCAGGGGCTACATCACCAACACAGTAGCCCTTATCTCTTTCTTTTTTTTCTCTCTCTGTACTACGTCTATCTGTCAGCACATGGTTAGGTTAAATGCGGTGGAACTTCAAATTCACGACTCCTAAGTGCATCTCCAAGAGATTAGCTAAAAAGACTAGTCAAATTTACTGATTTAGCTACTCTCAAAAATAGATTTGACTAACAAATAACAGAGTAATCCAACAGATTCTGTAAAGATGGCTAGTGAGGTAGGCTAGCTAAAAATGGCTAGTGAATGAGGTGGGATAGAGAGCCACTAAATTTGGAGAGTCATTTACAGAGTCTGTTGGAAACGTTTTTTCTCTAACAATAGCTAAATTTAACTTTAGAAAACGATTTGGCTAGTCTCTTAGAGATGCTATAAACCATATATCTGCTTTTGGATCCACCTTTTACGTTTCTTAGGCCGTGTTTGGTTCGCATGGTAAAAAAATAGTCTCGTACTGTTCACACATTTGACCACTAATTAGAGGTATTAAATCAAATAGTTTACAAAACTACCTCCACAACTCCGGGCTAATTCACGAGATGAATCTAATGAGGTCTTTGACCGCATGATTAAAACATGGTTACTGTAGCAAAGCATGAATTAATTAGATTCACTAGATTCATCACGGAAAGTTGTACTTATCTGTGAACATGTTTTGTGTCACACCCGGATTTTCACAAAAACCCGAGTGCGGCCATATGTGTGCCCAGGAAGTCATAGTACACATATAGCGAACAAATATGATAAACAGAGTACATATGCTGGAATAAATTCTTCATTAAGTAAAATGTTTACATCAGAGTGCTTCATAAATGATCTAAACAATAGCAGCGGAAGACTAATAAATCTTTCAACTAATGGAGCCGCAATCCACAGGGGCTCTGACTGGGAGATCACAGCTCAGTAGTACGGTATATCCTTGGGAAACTCAGCAGCAGACTCATGCCCAGCCCAATCTGTTTACCCATCCGGGATTTTGTTGAATAAAATAGAAAGTGTAAGTAAAAAATTACTTAGTAAGTATAGCACGGGTATGAAGGCTCAAAATAGGCTAGACACGGCTTAACTGCATTAGCATTTTTAGTTGGTTCATTTTAACATTAACCAAATTACTATAAGTGAATGATACCCAGTTGTAACTCAATTAATAAAGTATAAGTGGCATTAAACATAAATAAACATCATCTTCTAATAAAAAAGGATCCAGGCCGCTCATGACCTTGAGCTAGGCTATCATGATAGATTTTACACTCTGCAGAGGTTTCGCCCTTTACCCACCAGTCGCGTAAAAGTTCAACAGAACTTTGCACTCAACCACGCACATCAACACTTCCGAGGTGTGATTGCATAGGGACGCTACGAGGTTTTTCACAAGACACCCTAACAAGACAGTGGCCGCTAAGGTACAATAAGGTGGTGAGACTCTAGGCACCGAGATCGACGTACGCCTACGGAGTCACACCATAGGGGGTCGATGGCATCCAGAGCGCGGGCATCGCACCCAACAATGCGCAACGTGTGGAGTTCCCCGTCGCAGGGACTCCCAACACGGGACTGGGTCTAACGAGACCTAGCCGACGGGGCTACCGTCCTCGGTGGAATCAAGAAACACCCCGTGCCTTACTTCCCATAACGCCGTCGGCCCCACCGGTAACCACTGGCAAGCTAGAGACGTACAAGTTACTTGACCAAGACCAGAGCCATAATAGTTATAGCGGTGGCGATAGGCTTCTGGGTTGCCGCTTTAATAACCGGACATTACGGAGCGACAGGCTCCTGGTTTGCCGCTTTAAGAACCGGTCCTTACGGAGAGACACTGGAGCAAAGCACACAGCACATGCCCCAGCTCCCTAAACCATGTTGCTAAAAAGCAAGTTTTATCATTAACGTGAAAGTGAACCATTAGATCAAGATTAACAATTAAACATTGGTGACCAAAATTAACAGTTAAATAAAGGTGACAGTAGCTGCGCATAGCAAAATCTACCCATATGCATAAACCCAAGGTAAACAATGGATAGGAGTAAACAAACTAGGTACAACCTTAATAGGACATCAAATTAGACACATGCATATGAAAGTAAATGTATGTAAACAGGTGTGTATAGGTAGCAAGGATTGTCCGTGCTATAACTTGCCTTCCTCGAAGGGCGGCTGCTGCTGCTGCGGGTCCTGCTATGGAGAGTCTCCCACGTACTCGAAGTCCAAAGCAAACGGCTCACCGACTGGACACGAATCACCATACAAGCGAGCACGCAAACCAATACAAGCAAACAAATAATAATCTATTAGAACAGTACACCAAGCAGTAGAAACAGTACAAATAAAGGTTTTAAAAATATTCTACACTTCACTACGAATACATGAGCGTGAAAATCACACTAATCGGAGCTAAAACGAAAAAGATATGGGTTTTCTAAGTTCTAGGGACCTGCTGGCAATTTTTAAAAGTTTCCAGGGGCTTAACCGAAAGAAAACAGAGACCTAAACATAATTTTGAATAAAAACCCGAGGGTTAACGCGTAAGAGGGGCTCGACAGGACTGCGGGTTCTAAATTTAAAAAGGGCAGGGGGTTATCCGATAAAAACAGGACCTAAACATTAATATTTTTCAATAGCGAAGGATGGCGGGTTCTAATTTAAATATTGGAGGGACTTTTCTGCAAAAACGGCAGCGCTGATCAATATATGGTCGGTTTGACTTGGGCGCGGGTTGCTGGCGACCGTTGGATCGGGATCCATCGGCACAGAGCTCTGCCAGGAGAGGGAGGAGTCGCCGGCAGGGGTAAGCGGCAGCGTCGCCCGGCCGAGGGCGGGGAGCTCGCCGGCGTAACTCAAAACCGAGCTATGGGCAAAGGCTTTCGATGGGGCTTGCACCTAGAGCTACAGGGCGGCGAGGCGATCATGACTGGCTAGATTAGGACGAGGGAGAGGCTGGGGGGAAGGCTCTCGACGATGGCCGGCGGTCGGCCATTGACGACGAAGTGGAGGGGAGCGCTAGAGAGCGAAGGAGGGAGGGAAAGGTAGCTCGGGGAGTTGCTTACCACGACGTGGTGCTGCTGCCGTGGTTCAATTGGACAGAGCTTGCCCCCAGTCGCAGATCGTCGGCGTCGGCGGAGCTCCGAGGGGGGTGGCGGCGGCGCTCGGTGTGGGGAGGAGCTGGGTGTTTGGGGGCTCGAGGGGAGGGTTTGTGGGGGTTCAAGGGCGTCGAGGGCTCTTTTTATAGTGCTGGGGGGGGCTCGGCGTGTGAGCCACGCCAATTGGCGACGGCGGCGGCTGCAACCGAGCTTCTCAAAGGGGAAGATCGCTTTCCATGCGGGAGGGGGGGCCTTCCTTGCGGGGCGCTGCGCAAAGATGGAAGGGGAGGCGTGGCGAAGCTTCCGCGAAGTTCGGCGGGGATCCTCGGAGCGCGGTGTAGGCCAACAGCTAGGCGTGGGCGCTGGTGCTGTGCCGAGTCCGGCTCGGGCGCGGGCTCCAAACAAGGTGATTCAAATTTGAATTTAAATAAATTTAAACTCTCATTTGAACCACAAGCAATACAAAAAGTAATGCAGCAGCATGAATGCAACAAAAAATATTCCTACAACTTATATTTGATTTTAATTTCCATAAATAATTCATTTAGCCGATATTAAATATGAACAACTTAAATAAATGCCAATTAATTACTAAAAATTTTAAATAGGTAGATTTTTGGGTGTTACATTTTGTAAATAGACTCTAACTCCATCTAGTACTTTATGGATGCAAGATTCCTTTGGTCTACATTTTAGACCGCAGTAAACAAACACGGCGTTAGAATTAATACAACAAAGCAAGATGTAATGTAATTTTTTCATGAAAAAATGAATATTTTTCTTTTGAACTATGAACTTGGGTCATTGCACCGCTCAATAATTTCTTGAGAAAATATTGCCAAAACATACTTGAGTGTGACCTTTTCAAAAGACCTTAATGTAGAAAATATAATAGTGTAATTAAAATTTAATTTGGTGGTTTGGCTTTAAAACCATATTCTTTCATTTTATAACTTTTTGTTGCATGCGATACTTAGCTTCACATGTTAGAACTGATGATTGTGGCATCAGCAACATGATAGAGAAAAATCATGCAAATGATATATATATATATATATATATATATATATTAGCACCCATGAGCATGATCATTCTGTACATGCCCTCTCTTTTTGCAAAAGGGGTGGTTATTGTTATGAATCAGAGTCTAAGTTACAGTATATGAACAAAGATACTTTGATGGTGGCCAATTAAATGAAGAGGGGGAGAAGAATTCAACTAGTTCACACAATGTAAAACATTTGTATTCATATGTACCTCTTCCTATAAATAGGAGGTCATTGTCATGAGCTAAAATGCTTTTGGATCAAGCAGTGAATATAGAAACTCTTCCTCTCCGGTCAGTGCCATCTTACGTCTCTGTGTGTGTTTGTGAGATTGTAAAAGAGCTGATTTCTAACAGTTATATTGTTATTGGATTGTGCGACATCCCTACATGAATCAACGTTGAAGAAACTTGCATGCTCATCTCTTGTGAATTTTTGGCGTCCTTTGCATTGTCTTATCTGTAGCGCTGAGAAAAGGGAGGTCTTCAGAGGCCTCGGCGTCCTGTTTACATTACTCCCATGATGTGTGTTGTTTGACCTCCACCATCTCACAGTGCAATATTGTGATACGTGTATTCGCGGTCCAGGTGCTTTGTCCTCGCCACACGAAGAAATCAACATTGAGCGTGTAGAGCAGGTGTGCGTCGTTTTTTTTTGAGCAAATCACAAGAGCTTTATTGAATCGTGGCAGAATTACAATCTTTAGTTACAATCCCTAAAAGCCAGTCCGGGGCATAACCAAAACTAGACCACATGGCCTCACTAACGGTCGGCATCTTCGCACAGCAATGGGCTGCCAAATTTGCTTCCCGGTGTACAAATGAAATGCGAAAAGATAAAAGGGATCTGCCTAGCTCTTGGATTCCTTGCCAAAGATCACTGATCGTTGATCTATCATCCTCCATCGACTTCAAAGAGTTAGCTAGAGATTGATTGTCCACCTCCAGGATGACCTTGTTGTAGCCTAATGCCACAGCCAACAACATGCCATTTCTTGCAACCAAAGCTTCCGCTGTCAAAACATCAGCTAAATTCTCATACTTTCGTCCTTCAGCTGCTAGTGTTTCTCCTCGTTCATTCCTCAAGATCGCACCAGCAGCACCTTTCCCAGATGCAGCATCAAAAGCCCCATCCGTGTTGACTTTAATCCAGCCGGTATCAGGTGGTTTCCAGACTTCCACCACTCGTTGCTTCCTCGGTATCTCCTTTTCCTCTAGGCACACCATGTCTTCCAGCATCTTGGCTATGTGTCTTACAGCCGCGCCTGGGTCGTGGCGAGGTGAACCATGCGACCGTGCATTCCTTCCGTCCATAGCGACCAAACTCCACAGACCAGCACATTAGTTGCAGCTGCAGAACACAAGTGGCCCGAGATGATATCCTTACCCAAGAATGAGGGTGCAGTAGCGGTACTTTAATGCCCATGACTTCACGAACCACTTCCCAGAATCTCCTCGCATAAGAGCATTCCATCGCCACATGGAAGATGCTCTCTGATGGATTACCGCAAGCTTCACAGAAACTTTCCTTAGCCACATGCCTCCTTTTTAATTCTGCTTTCGATGGCATAAAATTATTGATTACTCGCCACCAAAAGATCCTAATCTTAGGTGGAATCTTCATCTTCCACAACACTTTCCACCAGTGCACCTCATTTGATGGTTGTGCCGAATTATCACTAGCAGCCTCGCAGTCAATCTGTTCCTGTTTCAGCACTCTGTAAGCCGATCGTACTGAGTAATATCCAGTCTTTTCAAAGGCCCATGCAAGAAGATCATCATCACGATTTATAGCAGGTCTGACTTTGAGGATTTCTTCTGCATCCATAGTAATGAAAGATTTCCTGATGAGCTGTTCATTCCAGATTCTCGTACCCGGGATGAACAGCTCATTCACCTTGTTAACAGTGATGTTCTCCAATCTGACTCGAGGTTTTAGTGACCCAATACCTTGCAGCCAGTTATCTTCCCAAATATTTGTATTCACCCCTGAACCAATTCGTTTGATTATGCCCCTTTTTAGTACATCTCTGCCATGTAGCATTGCTTTGCACGTATCTGAGCTTTTCTTCTTCTTGGTGGCAGTTAGGAAATCACCATTAGGAAAATATTTACCTTTTATCACCTGAGTACACAGAGTATCAGGGCGTGTCATCAATCTCCATCCTTGTTTGCCAAGCATAGCTTTGTTGAAAAGTTGCAGATCACGAAAGCCCATACCTCCCTGCCCCTTTTGGAAGAGTGAGTTTCGACCATCGGAGCCAGTGAATCTTATGGCTATCAATAGAACTTCCCCACCAAAAATTAGATATATAAGTTTTCATCTTGTTGCATACCTTAGCAGGTAACTTAAAACACCGTTTAGTCCTAGTCACCCATGTGGATAGGACAATGCAAGATACCTCGGCCAATCCTCGTACTAAAATTGTTGAACAACCCTATCTTTGAGATAAGCTACATGATCCAATGGTCCAAGACTCTCTAAAACATATCTAACCCCATGAAGAAAAAAACGATAGCCACTTTGCTAGCTACAATACATGAATCTCATATCTAACATCTTGATCCTCAAAACGATCCATAGTTGCCACCCATGAAGGTGACATACTAGGGACAAAAATTCCAAATAGAGAAGACCAATAGTATCCTCTATCAGTGATAGTATAAAAAAGTGCAAATCAATCTTCTAAAGGGGAGAGAAATTATTAAAACTAAACTCTTAGGCAAAAGTTTAAGGTCTATATAATAAATTATCATTGCTTCTATAAGATCTAATGGTGCGAGCACTCCTACTTCTCATCACTGGAGAAGACAGGGGGAGAAGTAGGAGCCTGGGCCATGCTGCAAGTCCGAGGAGATGTTCATTGGTTCAGTTTATACATTTTTCTTCTCATGCTATAATCTGAAACAACTTTATTTTCGTTTACAAATTTTATACAAACAATGTAAGCTCACTATGCATTAGGTCAATAAAGTGTCTATACAAATTTTATGTTTAACAACTTGCCAAATTACCCAATTGAAATCAATTGGACAATTTTTAAATTGGTTTATATTACTAAGACAAGAGAACTGAAAATCTATTCTTTTCTGAAAGCATTAGAAGATGCTATAATTTTGAACGGTCACGTGTTATGCATTCCAAGCCAAGAAACAATAACCTAAACCTGGTGGTGTACCTTTTGTTCTTGGGAGATTACTTGCAAGCAACAATATTTTCTTTCGTCTGCTTCACATGACCACACGCATCTTTGAACTAGTGACATTCCTTTGGGTATGAGAATATTTCATAGAATATGCTGGTATCTGAAAATTACAACAGTTGTAGGATTATTTTGCCTAACTAGAAGAAAGAAAGTCTAACCTTACCCAGACAATTGGCTAGGGAAACAAACAAAGGGCCAACAACAAATTGTCAAACGAGAATGGAAGTGGCAACAAGAAAAATCCAAATGCTCTTTCTTCCTGGAAACAAAAAAAGCTCTCTGTTTTGTGGACAAGATCATTTAGCCTAGCTCGTCGCCGTGTAGATACACGCCATGTTGCAGATGGAATTAAAGAAATTTTCAACTTGAAGCGGCCTCTAAACTCTAAACTCTATCAGGTCACTGTTGACTGCCCTCTAGTTTTTTTCCTAGAAAAAGAAAAGATATTTCCCATTTCGGACGCGAAAAAGTGGAGCGGAGTACGGCGTGACGCATGCTTCCCCTTCGGCACCGAGCATACGCACACTGAGACGGCTGCGCGATCAGCCATAAACGGAAGCAAGACCGTGGAAGCAAAGGCGCCCACGGGAGCACACAACCAGAGGGCACAAACACACCTCTGGTGGCCTCCCTCCGACCGCCGACTGAATCTACCTCGCTTCGCGCCTCCGGTTCCGCGCCGGGGCCGCCGAATCGGAGCTCGGGATCGCTTCTTCCCGCGCCAATGGGGGCCGACTCCGAGGACGCCGTCAAGCAGCTCAGCCTCCTCATGGAGCAAGGTGCGTGCTTTCTTGCTGGAGCGAAGCTTCGCGCCGTTTCTCGGGGTTTCTTTGCGATTGTTGCGGTGTTTTCTGTCTTTCTGACTTCTCTTCTCTTGGCCCGGATCTTCGCAGTGGAGGCGCCGCTGAAGAGATCGTTTCAGGTATGGATCTGGGTGTGGTATGGCCATTTCGTAGGGAAAGCATGGATCTTGGTGTTGTTTCTGTTAGAATTTAGCCTATGAAGTCGGGATCATAGTGTATCTTTAGCTGATTTCAGCGAGATTTGATCTAATTTGGAGAGGGAGAGTGAGCTAATCATATCCTTGGGAATTGCTAAATCGGCATAGATCATAATGGGACAATTTGCTTCATCTCTGATATTTTCTTGGTTAATAGTACATGCTAGAGATAAGGTGATGTATCTATTATTGCTAGGCAAGTGTGTGCTTGGAGATATTGCTTGATCTGTAACAAGTATGCACCATGTGAATTTGCTGCATTGTCAATGGGGGTGGTCAGGTTTGCTGGTGCTTGTCTGCTTGACCTTGCCTATAGTATGGTAGTAGTTTAGCGGCTGTGGATGCTCTACGAAGTTCGTTAATAGTTTTCCTGGGTTCACATCAGTTGGGACTTGGGAACTCCGTGGATAAAGCTTCCACATTCCATGATGAATGGAGTACAGAATCATGCTGATCTCCAGACTCCAGTCCATTAACTATGCTAAGTCAGTTTGGACATATTTGGGTTGACATCAATTGGGAGCCCCGTGGATCATGCTTCCGGTCCGCTCGAATTGAATGGGAAGATTGTGCCGATCTCTAGTCCATTAAGTGTGCTAAATAGATTTGGATATATCCGGGAATCGGCATTCGATGCGCCATCTGTATACTTGTATAGGTTCACAGCTAACTGCCATCTAGGAAGTTTTTGTGTCCTGTGGCGTGATCCACCCTTTTGGTGTTTAATGTTAACCAAACTTGCAGCCTGGGGTCTGAAGACACGTGCTTAAACATAAAATGTCTCAACTATGTTTGCACGTGTGCGAAGTTTGTTACATTCATTGCTTTGGCTAGTAAAAGAGAAACCTGCAGAAACCAACCGAGGCTGTGATTGTGATTGGGTAAACTGAGGCGTAGATTCTACTGAATCTAATGGGCTTTAGCTGATTCTACAGTTTTTGTCTTCCTTTTCATCTTGTTTTATCTTCAGAAACCTGCATTCTCCAATGGGAGTGAAAAATGGACCATAACCACTGGAAACCAGTTTAGTGTCCATCCATGAACCCCTCCAAGAATGGATGCACTTGCTAGATTTCTCATGTAATTACAACACCTAGAAATCATGGAAACGGTATAAAGCCGAGCCTTTTTCTTTCCTTTTATTTTTTCTAGTGAAGGCTGACAAAAAATAAACCTTAAATTGTTTTGCCCTCCGTAAGGTCCTCTCTTGCTACAGGGAGGGAGGCATTAGTGAAGTAGAATGGAATCCGCCCATCCCATTTTGGAAGATTTTTTACCAGGCAGAGATTTCAAGATTGTAAAAGAGAATGTCGAGTGTAATTTTATGCTCTTGGGAGATTGCCATCAAGAACTGATGTTCTGTGGATCAAACTGTAAACTTTAATTGAATCTCATAAACCATCATTAGAAGAATCATTGATTACTACTTGGTTCATCTCCAGACATTTTAGATTTTGGTGGTTGCAAACATACTTCATAAATTTGCATTTGCCATGGAAGAATTTACGGTGAATGGGATCAGTATTCTGCTTCTGACACATGTTGTTTCAAAGTCATGACTTCAGGAATCACAAAATTCCTACAGAGACTACTTTGTCCATAATGTTTTCATACCCTTGCTCTTTACTCTGTACTACCCATCACATGTCCACCTTATGCATTCATATGCTTACTGTGTGGATATGACGACATTTTTTCGAAAAGGTTGGATTGCTACCTTCACTTCCAGTGGCACTCCATGTAATATGATTGTTTGATCATCAACTTAATCTGTGACTTGTAGACTGGTTCTGGGAATTCAAATCTACATATCTTGTTTATTTCAGAATGTGCACCAGGACCATCCCAAAGAAACACTGGTGCGTTTCCTTAAGGCTAGAGAGTGGAATGTATCAAAGGCTCATAAAATGGTAATCCTTTATAAAAGTTTCATGACAATGGGTGAACTGATTACTAAATTCGAGTACTAAATGTTTGTTTCTGTAGATTGTAGATTCTTTGAATTGGAGGATTCAAAACGAAATTGATAGCGTGCTGGAGGTGAGTCGTCCTCTCTAGAATATAATCCTACCAGTTGTTACTGTGGGCGAATGTTAATCGGAAAGCTACGGAACACTCCCATATAGTTCTACCATTTTGATTTTTTTCCATAGTCTTTTCTCATTTTAATTATTTGATTTCATTAGTGCACCATATATCACTCTTGATAATCGACCTATTTCTGCCATGTTTATTTAGCAAAATTCTTCTTTTTTGCTGATCAATGTTTTCATTGTCCATCTGCAGAGACCTATAGTCCCAGTAGATTTATACAGATCAATACGTGATTCGCAACTTGTTGGCCTGTCAGGATACACAAAGGAGGTATAGCTGTTTGCTTCCAATACCTAAAATTTATGTATCAGTTGAACCATTAATTTGACAGTGATACAAGATGTTTATTATCCTGTCTGAATTGATTAGGAAGCAGGCACTTGTGTGTTTGAAATAGACATACCAGTTCAGACATGTCTTTTTATTGTTAGTGTCCTAAGGCCACTATATTATTGTAATTAATTCGATCTAGCTGCATGTTAAAATTTGTCAAACAGACCACTAAGATTTTCAATTTTCACAAGGTTAGCTATATATGTGAATGAAGATAGCACTGAAGATGTTAAAGTTTTAACTTTTGTTGATCGTCAAATTTCCATGGAGTGATGTCCTACTGACAACAAAACTGTAGCCAATCTTTTACAAGCTAGGGAAGGTGGGTAGTGCTATCCTAAGATCTGTAGTTTCAAAGTATGATATAGCGTCAACAAGGTTTGCTCAAACTGTGATAACTGCAGTTGACTTGACTGTGTTTGATTGTTAAGATCTGTAGGATCATAGGTGATGTTTTTTGCTTGGGTGTGGTAACTGCTGTTGACCTGACAGTATTTTATTATTAAGATCTGTAGGATCTCATGTGATGCTTCTGACCTTTGAGTTTGCCTTCTGAGAGTCATTGGTTTCCCATTTATATACTATTAGTCTATTCTGTGATCCTTGAGGCTCTTAATTTTAAATATATTGCAAGCCTGCTAAAGTGCTGCACAAATCCTTTCTAACGTGTTTAATTAAGTCTTCGTTTCTCTCATTGGCAGGGTCTCCCAGTTTTTGCCATTGGTGTTGGGCATAGCACATATGACAAAGCTTCGGTAATTACTCAGATGCTTGCTATTTGTTGATTAGGCTACAACCAAAATCATGGAACTGGTTGCTTTTATTGTGTGCTATGGAAACATATATTTTCATAGGTTTACATAGCCTTGAAACATAGTACCATAATCAGTTAGTTACCTAAATAATGAGCTTATCCAACTAACTTGATTTTATTTGTGGCCCTTCACTTCTATTGGATTGTGTTTTGTTGAGTAATAGAGGTATTTTGTTTCAGGTCCACTACTATGTGCAATCTCATATCCAGATTAATGAGTACCGTGATCGTATAATTTTGGTGAGTATCCAACAAAATACTGAGTTTAATAGATCGCTTATGTTAACATATAAATTCTTTCCTGACATTTATTTGTACCACATGTAGCCTAGGCTGACACAACAGTTTGGGCGTCCTGTTACCAGCTGTATAAAGATTCTGGATATGACTGGTTTGAAGCTATCAGCACTGAGCCAAATAAAGGTACTCTTTGTGATTATTAACCCAAATTTTACTTTTTCATGAGATCATATGCTAATGAGTTAGTATTACTGTGATACATTTATAGATGTTTACAATAATAACTTGACTAGAATAAGCATATTCTTATACTAGTAATAATTAAATATAACATTGGAGTTAGCTTTATCTTAACATGCTGTGTTCATGAACAATAACTTTCCTTGAACTAAAAAAACTCAGCCCTGTATGCCATTCAGGCAGAGTGTTACACTGAACTCCAGGGACTATTACCTTTGAGTTTGCCTTCTGAGAGTCATTGGTTTCCCATTTATATACTATTAGTCTATTCTGTGATCCTTGAGGCTCTTAATTTTTAAATATATAGCAAGCCTGCTACAGTGCTGCATCAATCTTTTCTAACGTGTTTCATAAAGTCTTTGTTTCTCTCATTGGCAGGGTCTCCCAGTTTTTGCCATTGGTGTTGGGCATAGCACATATGACAAAGCTTCGGTAATTACTCAGATGCTTGCTATTTGTTGATTAGGCTACAACCAGAATCATGGAACTGGTTGCTTTTACTGTGTGCTATGGAAACACATATTTTTCATAGGTTGACATAGCCTTGAAACATAGTACCATAATCAGTTAGTTACCTAAATAATGAGCCTATCCAACTAACTTGATTTTATTTGTGGCCCTTTACTTCTGTTGAATTGTGTTTTGTCGAGTAATAGAGGTATTTTGTTTCAGGTCCACTACTATGTGCAATCTCATATCCAGATTAATGAGTACCGTGATCGTATAATTTTGGTGAGTATCCAACAAAATACTGAGTTTAATAGATCGCTTATGTTAACATATAAATTCTTTCCTGACATTTATTTGTACCACATGTAGCCTAGGCTGACACAACAGTTTGGGCGTCCTGTTACCAGCTGTATAAAGATTCTGGATATGACTGGTTTGAAGCTATCAGCACTGAGCCAAATAAAGGTACTCTTTGTGATTATTAACCCAAATTTTACTTTTTCATGAGATCATATGCTAATGAGTTAGTATTACTGTGATACATTTATAGATGTTTACAATAATAACTTGACTAGAATAAGCATATTCTTATACTAGTAATAATTAAATATAATATTGGAGTTAGCTTTATCTTAACATGCTGTGCTCATGAAGAATAACTTTCCTTGAACTAAAAAATTCTGCTCTGTATGCCATTCAGGCAGCGTGTTACACTGAACTCCAGGGACTAATTTTTCCTTATTCCATATTTTCGGTAAAAAAATTGCACGCGGTGCACATTGCTTGTGTTACTTCTTGTGGTATGTTATTTTGTTAATATAGTTTCAATCTTATTTACAGATGTTGACTTCCATATCAACAGTTGATGATCTGAATTACCCTGAAAAGACAGAGACCTATTATGTAGTAAATGTTCCATACATATTTTCTGCTTGTTGGAAGGTACCATCAATTTTCACTCTTGTTCAGGCCTAAGATTTCACTAGTGAGTTTTTTTGCAAGTACTGATGACAGTTAATTCGAGCTTGCTGCTAGGTTGTGAAGCCCCTGTTGCAGGAGAGGACCAAAAAGAAGGTTAAAGTTTTGAGTGGTTGTGGGAGAGATGAACTTCTAAAGGTGGATAACTGGAAATATATTCTTCCCTATTGGCTGTTTTTTCAATTACATCCTTCATTTCGGGATGCAATCATATCCCTCTTTGTGATCATGAGTATCCTATATGGAACGCCACAGAATATTTTAGTATTGTCTTCCCCTTGGTAAGCAGTTGTGATGCTTGACTTTTTGTAGATCATGGACTATTCATCACTCCCCCATTTCTGCCGCCGCGAGGGCTCTGGATCATCAAAGCATTCATCTCCAGACGCAGACAATTGCTTCTCCTTTGACCATCCTTTTCACAAAGAACTCTACGACCACATCAAGGAGCAAGCATCGCGCAAGGAGCTCATCAAGATGGGGTCACTGCACGTCAGCATCCCCGAGCCGGACCCCGATGACGCCAAGATAGTCGAGGTCATCCAGGCCGAGTTCCAGAAGATCGGCGAGCAGGATGAGTCCACCAACGGCCACAAGGGCTAGCATGCGCCAAGGACGCCCATCCCCGGAGTGCCTTGTGCGGTGCCGGTGACCTCTGCGGTTGCGGCTCATTCTGTATTTTCCGTTGATGGTCCCCAGTTGCCTGGGGAATATAGTAGCAAAGCCTTGCATCTCCATGATGCAAAGCTCCGGTTTATAGTTGGAGAAGCTGATGAGTGATAAACCAGTCTCGGTGTACATTAGATGGAGATGAAGCCATAAACACCTTTTTTTGTTAGTGTAACAGTAACCAACATATATTGAGCTGGTATATGGGAGGAAATCCATGGAAGCAGCGCCTTTCGGCTTTCGCACAGCTTTGGGTTGTAGAGTTATGAATGGCCTATCTTTGCAGTTTCTGACAAAATGAGTTCAAAGAGGCAGGTGCAGCAGCGCCTGTCTGCTGCTGAGCGGTGAGCACACTTTCACCCCGTTAGTTTGACTTATCAGCCACCAGCGAGCAGTATTTTCTCTCAGAACAAATCAGCACCAGTCACCGGTCAGTATTTTTCTCTCAGCATAAACCAGCACCTGCCATCCGCCGGCCGAACGGCCTTTGCGATCCATGTGCTCGCTGATGAACACGTCGAAGAGCAGGCCGGCGCCGGAGAATTTGAAACGCTATTGGACCTCGGGGCAACAGTCGCCGTCGCCGGCGGGATATACGCGGCCCGCAATTTGCCCGCGCCCTTGACGCGAGAACGCACGGCTTGGTCACTGTACATGCGCGTCCTGTGTCGCCGAGTTGCCGCGATCGCCGGCGGGGACCATGGCCATGGGGGATCGATCGTGTGCTCCAGCCCCAACCGCAAAAGTAGCCACGACGGCTACAACCGTGTGTGTTGTGCGGGGTGCCTCGGGCGTGTCTGGGTGACACGGCCGCTCCTCTCACCCGAAGGGTCCAATAGCTCTTATTTTTCGTGTTGGGCTACTATTGGGCTGAATTGATTCGGCCACTAGAACTGATTGCGCGCTCCTAGGTTTGTTCCCAGCTGATGACGTATGTGGTCATGTTCGCAGTTACTTTTACATGCGCAACCATGTTCGCAGTTAGACTGTTTGCAGCTTATCCTTACGGTGTGCGTCTAGTCCCCTAAAGATGGGAGCAATCCACGTGGTGGCATTACTTGCATGCAAGGAAAATTTGAAAAGAAAATCCATTGCTCCTACATCAAGCATCCAAATAAAAATTTGATTGCACCATAATGCTTATTGCGATAAAATCTTCAAAATAAGATCTCACTTGACTATATTTAGATGATATTATTTTTGCAAATATTTTTTATCAAACTAGAACAAACGAGTCCCCGTTGCGAACAAATTGTTGCACATGGAGAACAAAAGAATCCACGTTGCAAACAAATTACCGCACATGGTGAACAAATCAGTCCACATTGCGAACAAATTACTACACATGGAAAACATGTAAGTCCATATTGCGAACAAATTACTGCACATGGAGAACAAATGAGTCCACGTTGCGAACAAATTGCTGTACATGGAGAACAGAAGAATCCACGTTGCGAACCAATTACTGCATATGGAGAACAAATCAGTTCACATTGCGAACAAACTACTACACATGGAGAACGTGTAAGTCCACATTACGAACAAATTACTGCACATGGAGAACAAATGAGTCCACGTTGCGAACAAATTGCTGTACATGAAGAACAAAAGAATCCACGTTGCGAACAAATTACTGCACATGGAGAATAAATCAGTCCACATTGCGAACAAATTACTGCATATGAAAAACATGTAAGTCCGCATTGCGAACAAATTACTACACATAGAGCTCCCGACCCTCTCCCGAGACCCGTGTGGGGAGAGATAAATAAATATAAATAATAAATAAATAAATAAATAATGAACAATAAATAGTAGAAAAATAAAGTAAAAATGAATAAGAAAAACAAAATTGAAATAAAAAACCAAATAAGTTACAAAAGTAAAAATATATGTAAATTGATACAAATGATATAGAAAAAAAATAAATAGAAACCAAATATTAGAAAAAAAAGAAAAAACACTAAAAACAAAACAAAACTAGAAAGAGAAAACTAAATAATTGGGCTTACGGTGCCGCTCCCCGTAAAGGCCAAACATTTTAATGGGGAGGACCGCGACAGATTGCTAAATCGGAATGCTTAATGGGCCTTGTAACCACAATGTCAGCGATGGGCCGACCAATGGGCCGAAACACGTAGTCTTTGCTCTTTTCGCTGTTGGCAATTTTCTTCAGGCGACAAACACGCCAGCATCGCGCGCGCGATAGCTATCTGTCCCGGGGTGCCTCGGGGCGAGAGATCAGAAGATGATGCAGGTGTTAATCGTGGAGCCGCGAACTGCATCTGTTTATTATTTAAAGAATAATGGCGCACAGTTATCAAGTGGCGCATCTGGTGTAGCGGTATCATAGTACCCTCCCACGGTACTGACCGGGGTTCGATTCACCGGATGCGCACTAAAAGCTATGCATTTTTTGGACCTCTTTCTGTTATGGTAGCATGAGCCCTGTCAAGTTACCATGGATGTTTTGGACGAATTATTGAACTAACTTTTTTTTTCATTTCGTATTGTATGATGATACAAGTTGTCAGAAAATTTAATCAGGGATTCCTGGTTTTGTGTGATAAAAGTTGTCAGAGGAGCAGAAAGAGAAAACGATGCCTTTCGGCCCTCTTTTTCAGTTTTGAGATACCAACCTTTGTGGCAGAATCAAAAGGTGAAGGAAAAGAGGAGAGAAAAAAAAAACTCACTAGCTTTTCATAAAAGCCCGGCCATGAGGGAGAAAATGTTGCCAATAATTTTATTTCTGCAGCTGCTGCAGCCCACATGTTAGACCTGCAAGTATATATGCAGCTCAAGTCTACTCTATCCGAATGGGCTTGTCTTTACAAAAAGCAATGGCTGGTGAGCCACAGGAATATGCTTGAGCAGTTCTTGCACAGGGTCCAAACTCTCCAGCGAATCACTACACTCTAGTAAATTTTTTTTACTAGCCCAGTGAATTATTATGATAAGCAAAGCATCAAAAAACGCTCTTGTTGAAGGCAGCATCAATCTCAAGAAGACTTGTTGGAAGCAGCAGAAGATTATGAGGATTTTCCATGCTGTACAAGTGATCCTTAACTTGAGCACATCAATCTGTGCTTCAGAGGTTGCATGCCGTGGCAGGCTTGTGGCTGATCAGGTTAGATGCCTTGAGTGCCATAAGCTTATATAGGACAGTGATTCTAATTTCTACAACTACTTACCGGGGAAGGAAAGCCTCTAGATTCGAAGTCATGTGTGGCTCTGACAATTACATGCTGAATTATTACATCCAGAAACTATTTGTTTAAGTGAAAAAGGTATAAATACTGATTGAAAGATCCACACAAGTAGCAGTAATTCTCCAATATGAACGGAAAGCTGGTGACTGCTGTACACGTAGTCATCTGGATGTTCAAAATTGGTAAACTAAAATCGGTGAATTATTACAGGGATATGACATAACCTTACAAGATTCTATAAGGTAAAACGGGGGGAAATGAATAGACGCTTAGAATAGGTAAGCTTTAACTTTCAGTATTTAAATAGATCAGGCAGAACTATGAACCATGAGGCTTGATTATTTTATACAGAAATGAGAAATGCAATGGAAACTAAAATTCTGAACTGTGATCTGCATCATCAATTCTGATACCGCGATTTTCTATGAAGCTCCATTGAAAGAATCAGTGTTAATAAACTGCATCCACTTGCCCAGCCTCAAGCCTGGAGCAGCAGCTAGCTCTTCACGAGCGCCATGAGCATCCAGTTCAATAAGCATGGTCCTAACACACTATACAGTTGGCAGTCATGCGTGCTAATAATCTGCAGCTAATGCTAGAAAAATCAATGTACATGGAAGAAGCGCAGCCGAGTACTGTACAATCCACCCCCATGCCCGAGCTCTCTGCAAAATCGAAACAACAAATTCTCAATCAGGAAGAAAACCGAAATCCCCAATAATAAGAAACACCACATAAATAATTTAATCAAATCACGAGAAGAGGAAAAAAGAATTAAAGTCGGTGACATGACAATAATTTTGTATAATTACATTCACATGTACAATTTATCCACACCACTCACGTTGCATTACATTGCATTGAGACGTGCGCTGCACCATCTGATCCTTGAGAACTCAAGTATCAAATGGTGTACCACACACACCTCGATGCACACTATGCATGCTTGGTGCTCGTTGGTTGGGTTGGATGATGGTGCGGACACACAGCTCGAGGATGGCAAAGATATACTAATAGAGAACAAATTGAAGATCCAAATTAAAAGCGTGTCGTTGTTACCTTGAATGCCACGAGTGGCGACGGCGTCGCCGCCGACGAGGGCACGAGCCCCTTGAGCCCGATGTTAATGGAGACGCTGCCGTCGGGCTTGAAGAGGCCGTAGTGCCTCTCGGTGGTGGGCCCGGGCTTGAGGTCCTCGTTGAAGAGCGCGAAGATGTATGCCTTGGCCACCCTGTCAGGCCTGTACGGCGTGCCCTTGCGCAGGAACAGCCTCTTCCTGAGGTTGCGGTTGTAGGTGACGGCGTTCTCCATGCTGGCGCCGGCCTCGGTGGCGTCGCCGGCGGACGCCCACCCGGTCTCCGCGACGCGCACCTCCATGGCCGGGTAGCCCGCGGCCTCAAGCGCGAAGTAGGCGGCGTCGAGCTGGGCCTCGAACATGTTGTCGTAGTGGAGGTTGGTCTTGGGGTCGACGATGCCGGAGTTGGGCTTGAAGAGGGCGTAGTTGATGTCGATGTGGGAGGGGTCGCTCATGTAGGCGAGGAAAGGGTAGGCGTTGACGTAGAAGGGCGCGCCGGTGCCGGAGAAGAAGTCGAGCAGCGGGCGGAGGTACACCATGAGGTCGTCGCGGAAGACGCAGGCGGAGGGCGGGTAGGAGTTGGCGAAGACGGCCTCGGAGTGCGGCGTGGAGAGCTCGATCCGGCGGTCGAGGCGGAGCTGCCGGAGCGCGTCGTGGACGTTGGCGACGGCGCCGACGAGCGACGCGGCGAGGGCGGGGTCGCCGCCGCCGAGGACCTCGTTGCCGACGGTGATGCCGACGATGCGGGTGGAAGGGTAGTAGGGCCGCACGTTCTGGGTCAGCCAGTCCATGGCCTTGCTCGGGTCCGCCGCCATGTCCTTCAGGAACTCGTTGGGGATCGCCACCACCAGGTTGAGGCCGCTGCCGCGGAACGCGTCCAGCACCTTGGGCTCGGCGTCGTAGATCTTCACGTTGCGGATCTTGGCCAGCTTCAGCAGCCGCACCACCGCCTCCGGCGGCGGCAGGTTGTCGGCGATCCGCCCGTAGTTGATCCCGTACGTGCCCACGAACGAGTGCATACCTGCATATCATCATCCATGTGTCCATGTTCATTAAGCTCCAATCATTTCCTTTTTGCTTTGCATCGAAAGAATCTCAATCGATCGATCAGCCATGGCTAACCTTGGTCGGAGCGGTGGGAGACGTTGGTGGTGGTGGTGACTTGGGCGTGGCAGGGGAAGGCGAGGAGGCAGCAGCAGCAGAGGAGCAGGAGCAGCCGGCGGCGCCTGGCGTCGCCGGACTTCCACCGCGGCGCCATCAGCTCCGTCTCCCAGCGGCGGCGCGGCAAGGAGCCTGGCGGCGGCGGAAGCAGCAGCGGCGGGAGGAGGAGTCGGAGTAGGAGGGAGGCGTGGTGGCAGCGCGCGGGGCGGGCATTAGAGCAGGCGGGCGGCGTGCGGGGCACGTTGCGTGGGGCGCGGGGCACGGCCGCACGGCCATGGAAGCCGCACGGCTGGATTAGTACTTCTCCCCCGCGCACACGCACGCACCGCGCGCCGGCCGCGGCGAGGTGGCCGGTTGCTTGCCCGGCGGGGTGGGAGTGGTGGCGGGGGTTGCCAAGAATGGAATGGCGGTGGGGGTGGGGGAGGGGGAATGGTATCGTATCGGGTCTCTTGCCTTGCCTTGCCTGCCCGCATGCGACGTGGCCGCCCGCTGGCTGCTGCTGCTGCTGACTCTGCTCGGCCACCGGAGCACCGTGTCTTCTGCTCTGGTCTCCTCTCTCTCTGCAGTCTGCACTGGCTTTCCTTGGGGAGAGTGGAGCGAGGAAGAAGACGAGAGCCCGCAGAGATCCAATGGATCAGAGGAAGAAAGCAGAGCAAGTGAAGCGAAGGAAATGGAACGCTGACAGTGACGAGATACACGATTAGAGGCTCAGAGCGGCATGCCACGTCAACAGATAAGCATGGAGGTGATCAAAACTGAATTAACTGATGAATACTAAGTGCACTCGTGATACTGATAGTGGATAGAACATGCGCGTGACCTGATCAGGGTACCTTTGATCAAAGCACGTGTTTATTTGCTCCCTGTTTCTAGGCAAATCAGGCAGAAACCTTTCACTCTCCACTTTGCCATGACCTGATCTATTTCCTAAAATAAAAGGCTAGTACACCTTTAGGATTTGCAGTTTAAAAAGAATTTGCTGTAAAGGGCAGTGAAACACTGGAACAACGATCATTCCGACACAAATTAGTTGCCCAGACTCCAAAGATATCTTTGGCACGGAAGTGGCCAGCCGTCTTCTCTGCCATGAGTTCCCAGAAATTCAGGAAGACTACCATTTCGTTTGGTTGCAGCCATTATCTGACCGGACGGCCCAGCTTTGTGCATCGGCACGGGACAATGTGTGGCCTATGTTCCATTCACGGAAAGTGATGAGACAGGTCTCTTCTCTATATCCCTGAGAAAAGATTCCATGCCGGTGTTATTCTCGTGAAAGGATAAACATTCGGATAAGGAGATAGTAGAAAACGACTCTAAGGTATTTGCGGCGGCACCCCCTAAACTCTGCTGAAGCTGCATTTTAGCATTTCTACCTCCGAATTTCCGTTGCACGACATCCTGTACATGCTCATGTACTTTGCAGGCCTGTTCTCCCCTCCCCCAAATTTCGAGGAGGCCTCCCCTCCTCCAAATGTCCGCGGCATGGGCGCCGCCGCCGGCGCCATCCACCGCCGCGTCCCCAAGCAGCAGTTCTTCCTCCGCCGCCGCATGTGTATAAGAGACAGCCCGCAGGGGAGCCACCATCACCGGCTGCTGGAGCATGGCTTGAATGGCGACCGCGGCGATGAGCGCCCGAAGCGCGCCGCAGACGACGGGTGCCGCGGACGCGTTGGTTCGACTGGCGACCCGCACGATGGCTGTGATCCTAACTTGGGCCCCCGCGGCGGCGCAGGCAGCCTCGGAGGCCGCCTCGCTGGCGCGGCGTGACACGGCGGAGGGCGCGGCGTTGTTGTCGGCGGCGAAGGCCGCGGCGGACTGGGCGGCGGCGAGGCCCAGGACAGCGAGCACGCGGCCGTTCTCACGGGAGTAGGAGGCGTGCGTCATGGCGCGACGCGGGAGGTGGATGGCGCTGGGCGATGGGTGGGAGGAGTTGGATAAAATGTTCCCAGGAATATTTCTTTTGGGGTGGAAATTAGAGGTCATTGTTACAGTAAAATGTTATTTGAATGGTGAAGTTTTGTAAAGAAGCCTCTAAATATTGTTTTAGGGGGCGCATTTTAGAGTCTATCGCTGCAAATAGTCTAAGGTGCTAATGCCCTAAAAAAACAGGGGCTAACACTTCATAGAAGTGTAATCAGCACCCAATAGTGATATTAAACAAGTGTTAAACATATTGTCGAATCACACGATGGAAAACCAGTAAACCACGTGAGCTCCACGTCAGCACACATTTGGTCTCCATAAAGAGGTCTAGGAGAACTCAAATAGCAGAAAGTAAATAAAACTATAAAAACACAGTTTTAAAGACTTACTAGCACAGGGACATTTGCGCACACACATGCTTAGCAAGAATTTAATATTTATTATAGTTGCTACTCAATAATTCAAAACGGTAGTATACATAAACATAGAGGGTAGACAATACACAATGGGAGGAATGAAGGGGGCGCCCATGGGACCCAACGTCGCCCGCAGCAGGCATGCGAAGGAGGTCGGGGACGTGGTGGGACACGGCGAAGGCTGGAAGCATCATCACCGGTGATGGCTGCTCTGAGTGGAAGGAGAGGAGGTGGCATCGAGAACGTCATCGTAGCAATGACAGACACTCCATGAGTGAATGACGAAAGTCTGGTGATGGAGGGAAGGAAAAGAATGGACGCCTAGGCATCTATAACACGAAGATGACTGCCGCACGGAGATGGACAACGACGCGTGAAGGATGGTCGGCGGCTTGTCAATGACGAGAGAATGCTAGTGCAACAATGATGGATGTCCCGCGCGTGAAGGATGAACGTCCAACGCATGAAGGGAAGGGAAAGGATGGGCGACGAGGCGTCTACAACAAGAATATGACATTCGAAACACAAGACAACAATATTTATACAGATTTATGCGTTATTAGTGGAGGTGGGTCGAGCAGGATACGCAGCGTGGGTAAGGATTTTGGCATGTGACAAAAGATGAGGGAAAACAATGAAAAGAATGCACTCTTTTTTATTTGACGTCGTAAAACCATCAAGGCATTTCCCCCACGTATGACGTATCTGACATATGGATTCTCTGTGAGAGGTGGATATGAAAATTTTGGGTGAGAATTAATTTTAATTATACTGTATGCTAGTATAGATAATGACATAAAAAGACAATTTGTACCAAATTGCAATATATGTCAAGCAATCACAGCATCTCTTTCCCTCTCTTCTAGTACCGCTTGACCTACCAGGTGGATCTAATGCCATTGTCATTGGTCTTCCAAACCCTAATTTTAACCCAGTGATGATGACTTGGAGACGTTGCATAGTAGAAATGTGTATTATTAGATTTTGCCCAAATGACCTTTCTTAGACATGTACACACAAAAGGGAAGTTTCCTAAAAAAATGGAAAGTAAGGAACAATTGAGGGGCAAGATGGGATGGAGTGATGGACATTGGGATGCTCCTCCCTGTCCCTGTCCCCACACATCATTCTCAGCACCAGACAAGGGTCTACAGAGAAACAAACTTGGCCTCATCATTCTATGCTTATCAAGATGAAGAATCGTCTGGCTATAAAGGCACTGAGAATTGTTATCACCACTATACATAGGATGAAAGTATCATCTTGCTAATCACAAGTTTTTGAGGCAAACAATAGCTGTCACAAATGATCAGCTATGGACATAATCGTTGACTGCTGATGACCAGACAAGGAGGTTAGGAGATTAGAGCCATTTTCTCAGAGGAAGGAGATCGAATAGGACCTAGGAGCAGTGGGTGCCAAAAAAGAAAAGAAAAGAAAATAAAAGAAGGAAAGCTTGTGGCTTGCGACTGAGTCGAGCTTGCTTTGTTCTAGGTTGGATTCAAGCTGAGGGGTAGCTCTGAATGAAGTAGCAAAGGTCGCGAGCCTAATTGGATCAAGATTGGATAGTTCGGTTATGTACCTTACTTCTTTCTATTTTTTCGCGCATGTGCCTTGCTCCCAAACCAAATTCCCAATCCTATTTTTGCCTTAGCCGGCCAAGATGTTAAACCATGTATTAAATTGATGTAGAACTTACTCTTTTGAGCCAAGCTTGATGTGACATCTTGATCCAATTAGAATTATGCCCATGTGCGTATGTGATATGATGTTGTAGAGATTCAATCTCATCTCGCTAGTTGAAGCAGAGTTACACCAACATATAGCCTTTTAGCAATGTTTTAAATAGAAGGTTAAAAGGTTTAGGGGCATAGCTCTAAAACAGCTAATAGCGAAGCTAAATGTAGCTATAGTGCCTACGGGCAAGTTTAGGACTTGTTTAGTTACTAAATTTCACCCCCAAATTTCACTATGAAAAAAAGAAGATTCCTATCACATCAAAATGTCGGCAGATGCATGGAGTACTAAATGTAAATGTAGATAAAATTAAAAACTAATTACACGGTTTTGTTGTACTTTGCGAGACGAACATTTTGAGCCTAATTAATCAATGTTTGAATAATTATTCACAAATACAAATGAAATGCTATAGTGACGCATTTATGACAAAGTCTCAACTTTGATATACTAAAGTTGGACAAGACCTTAGTTGCGGAGAGAGAGTATTGCCTGGCCTCACTTTGACAGGCAAGCCTTGCCTTGCTTTTTTGACAGAGAGTTATTTTGATTTGCTAGCTTCAGCGAGAAAATACTTGCTAGCGCAGGCCCCGAGATAACACGGCAAGAAAATCAAGCAACTTTTTTTTTTACTTCGATGCTATGCGGGCAGGGCAAGGTGAGACTCGCCAGCACAACAAATGCGCCCTAAATTGTTAAACACAAATAGCATATCATGACTCAAATAGCAATAGCGGGCTATAATAATAGCTATAGTGGGAGATTTAAAACTTTGATTTTTAGAGTCCATATTGCTAATCCTATTTATAGGCGAATCGTGAAGATTTGTTGGAGGGTTTGTGTGGTTACGGGGGACCTCTTATATTTTATATACTTGTGATTGCATATATGGAGTACCCAAATTTTATTTTTTTCCCCATTAGTAATTTTCAAATACTTGGTTTGGAAACATGAGAGATCTTATATGTACATTTGTCATGAATAGTAACTTTTATAATCTCATACTTATCAGAAATTACAACTATACACTAAATCACTAATAAAAAAGTAGTGATAAGAGTTTTAACTCGAGGTCATAAAAACCAATGTACTCAATGCTACATCATATAGTCAACTCTAACATTTTACAAAAACAGAGTACTTTCACTTTTGAGATTCACTTACTTTCTACTCTCTTTGTTTTGAATTAATATTCATTTAAATAATTATTGCATTAAGTTTTTACTACCAAGATATGGAGTAAGTCCAAGAATAAAGGAGAGACAACAGACAAGCATAGTGGGTTAAAAGAATGGCGCCAATGCTTAATTAGGACACTGATATATAGCACCCGCCAAAGCTAATGCTTAGGCTCCTCAAAATCCAAAGCTATCATCTACTGTGGTTAATAACCGAGTTCCATATGACCCTTTTTTTAGTCCTATCGTGCACCACAAAAGAGATCCAATAGTGGTTTATCTCACACACGACATACTTTTTTTCTCCTATATATAAAATCATAATATTCCATTTTATGATTTAAGGACATGAGGTCTTGAAAGGAGGAACTGGGGACAAAAAGGAAAAAGAAAACAGTAGGAAAACAAACGGAAAAAAGAAACCATGAAAAGACAGCAAGATTGGAGACGAGTAACCACCTCCAGCCCAAACACAGTCACCACACCTACAACCCCCGCTGTCTCCTCCCCTTCCCTGCCACAAGCGGCCTTCTCCGCGGAAGCCGGCGAGCCGCCGCCTGCGGCCCGTCCCCCTCCCTCCCGCCGTGCTCCTCCGCACCGCCATTCCCCGTCACTCCCCTCGGGCGAGGTAAAGAAGCCATCTTTCCACCTCCCGCCCCCTCCGGCCCCGTAGGTGCCACCGGCATTTCGCGCGCGGTTGCTCGGCTAGATCTGCGCGCATTTGGCGTTTCTCAGGCGTGGATCTCGCTTGCACCTCGTTTCCCTCGGTGAGGTGCGTCGGTGGTGGCTTGGTTGAGATGGAGGATGTGGTTGATGACGTCATCGATGCTACGGGTGCGGCGGCGGCCGTCGAGGATGGGACCAGTGGGAAGGTCGCATTGCCTAGCTTAGGGGGGCATGGTGAGGAACAGCATGAGGAGAAAGGCAATGAGGATAACTCAGGGGAGAGCGAGGTGATCAACCCGCCCGAAGAGACAGGCGGGGAGGCCACCTCGCCCCCGGAGGGCAGGAAGCCGCGCCTTTCCAAGGTGAGCTCTTGACGGTGATGTCTCGTAATGCTTCAGCTGCAATCTTCTACATATCGGTAGGATAGTGGTACCTTGTGTAGTTGTGTTGATTGGTGTTTCCTACATGATGTATTTTTGGGGAACCAAGAGTCATGGACCTAAGGCTGTCAAGTCTAAGAGCCCAAGGAGTGGAGATGAAGGTCAGGCAAGGAGAAGAACTGCCAATTCTTCTCTTCCTAAGGCACCCGTTGCCCGGGTATCCAATGGCGACGCTGGTGTCGGTAGTAATGTAAGCAGTTTACACGATGATGCACTTTGTTTTAACATCTTCTCTACTTATGGATATCTGGATTCAACTTCGTGCCCAATCCAGTCCGAATCTTACATAACCTGTTTCACTTTTATCAGAAAGCTGGCAAGAATGAGTCTCGCTCATCTTCCAAGGATGAAGCGATGCTGGATGACTCCAAGTAAGTTGCTTCTTTCCTTTCTGTCGATACCTCTCAATTAATATCAGAATAATTTGGTAAAAGAAGGAATGTAGTAGTAATACACTAATAGTAAATTAGTATATATGCCTCAAATGGAGATATTGACCACAAATTATGCTGTTGGGGAACCACTTGTAATTGTTCCCGGAGTAGGAATACTAGATGCACACGTATGCGTGTGGTGAATGTGCATGAATTTGGGAGTGAGGCTTGTGAAAACGAAAACGCTTTAGCTGCAGATCTGACATAACTATACCCTTTCCATATTGGATATCATAGAGGAGTTCTGGTGCATCATGTTCCATCACTATTTTCTACTATAGGATATCCTGGAGGGATTCTGGACTCCTGTGCATCATAGACTCCATAGCTATTTTTGAATAAAAAAATATCTAATGCGACTATATGTTCAAAGAGTTACTTATGCTATTTATATTCAACTAAATAAAATCCAGGGAGAAAAAGAAGACTCAAAAGTCTTTGGGCCAGCACTCTTCCATCAAAAGAGATGAAGAAGAGTCAAATTGTGAGAAGCCTCGAAAAGTTGGGAGCACTCCTTCATATGGCTTCACCTTCAAGTGTGATGAGAGATCTGAAAAGAGACGGGAGGTAAAATTTTGTTTAGCTTTTTTTTTTCTGTTGGCTCCGTTTTGAAATATGTATATTGCCTATTTTGTTTACTCAATTCTGCAATCAAATAGTTCTATTCGAAGCTTGAGGAGAAGATTCATGCAAGAGAGTTAGAAATAAGCAACATGCAAGCTAAATCAAAGGTACCCTTATTTGCTCTTCTTCTGGGAAGTGCTACATTCCAATATCACATCTCTTATGCTGTACAACAACAACATAGCCTTTTGTCCCAAGCTAGTTGGGGTAGGCTAGAGGTGAAACCCAAAAAGTCAAAAAAAAAACAGAAAAAGAGTTAGAGCAAAGCAGAAAAGAAAGCAAAGATCACGGCTCAGGCACACTAATAGTGATAAAATAGTATAAAGACTATTTTAA
>OAMR01000679.1:627698-645147 GCA_900205405.1 Echinochloa crus-galli | reverse complement strand
CTCTGGGAGAGTCCTAACCGGACCTACCAACCATAGAAGGTAAGGGAGATAAAGGACTCAGTCCGGTTATGTTGTGGGCTCTTACCAAACTCTACCCTTACTTCGGAGTGTATATACGGAGGAGCACCCCTATTGTAAGATATCGATTTGAGAAATAAAGAGAAGCTCCACCTTTACCGTGTCTTGTTTATTTTATACTTGTGTTCTTGTGCTTGTCGTGGGAGGCGTGAGAGGGAGAAGATCCAACCGTTGACGACGTGTTTCACAACAAATTTAACTTTAGAAAACGATTTGGCTAGCCTCTTGGAGATGCTCTTCTCCAAGAGACTCTGTATTGTTAGCCACTTTGTAAAAATAGAAAGTCATCTAATTCAATGGGGTAATCCAACAGATTCTGTAAAGATGGCCAGTGAGGTAGGCTAGCTAAAAATAGCAAGTGAATGAGGTGAGATGGAGAGCCACTACATTTGGAGGGTCATTTACAGAGTCTGTTGGAAACGTTTTTTCTCTAACAATTGCTAATTTAACTTTAGAAAAATGATTTGGCTAGTCTCTTGGAGATGCTCTTGCACTGTTACTTCCGTTTTCGGGTGAACAAGCCACACTAACGGTGACAAATATTTCTCTTTTGTCGGCAGAAAATGGGCTTTCTTCTCTTGATAGAAAGCGCACAGAAGTTTGTATTATTGTTTTCCGTAAGAAATAGCGTTTTGCAAGAAAAAAGAGAAAGTTTGATGGCAAAAATACATCGGATGAGGTTTCTTCATGCGACCGTGCCATTTTCTTGTTTTCGCCTAAAGTAGTGGTCAAACTCTAAAAACACTGACCGTAGACGACTCTTTTCCCTAACAAAAAAAAACCTCAGCTGTCACCGTGTTAATCGTTCTTAATCTATCTGCTTGCGTGGTTCCTCCACGACCAAATTGGTCCATGATTAGGCGGCGGCAGCCCACCCCAAACACTTGTTTAGCGACCTGATGGTGTAATCAGTGACGATAGATATGACAGGAAATTTCACTACCAGAATCATGCACATCGGCACCGGGTGGGAAAGCCCTTTAGCACCGGGTTTCCCACCCGGTGCCAATCTTCCGGTGCTAAAGGGTGCCACCTTTAGCACCATAGCACCGGGTTTCCCACGCGGTGCCAATCTTCCGGCACCCTTTAGCACCGGTGCTAAAGGTGGGGGCACTAGCCAAAAATATTTGCATATTTGCGTGTTGCGGGATTCGAACTCAAGACCTCTAGGCTCGCACGTGTGCACCCACCTAACCATCTCACCTACGCATCACATGTGATAGAATAGAAGATGCACTCCTTTTGAAGTAGCATGCGACACACCTTTAGCACCGGATCGTATTTACCAACCGGTGCTACGCCGCCTTCTCCGGCGTACGGATTGTGGATTCGCGGGAGATCTTCGCCTGACAGACCCTGAACTCTGGCTCGGGGGTGACGTGACACGCGGTGGCACGAGACGGTGCATAGCGCGAGGCCGCGACGTGACACGACCCATGCGTGCGTGCGTGCAGGCTGGCCGCGACCCATGCGTTGCCGGCCGGGCCCGGCCAGCCAGGCTGCCTGCCCGGACGCCGGAGTTCATGGGGCCAGGGCACATGCCTCCGATGCGGCGACGCCGATGCCGTCGCCGTTCACCTTTCCCCTCCGTCGCGGTCGTACCAGCGACGGGGCCCGGCCGGGGGGTAGGGCGCTACAGGGAAGGCTACAGCGCCGCGCCTACGCGGCGCGCCACGGTCCACGCGCCCGCGCACGCGTCGCTGTCGGCGGGCGCTGAGCCTGCAAGGCTGCAACCCTGCGTGGGCCGGGCGCGCTCCAACGAAGAACGAAAAGTCGGATCGTATATCGAACATGTTCGCTGATTGATTGGTTCAACCAGTAGTTCTTAATTATTAATATAATATATATTTTGTATAAATAATATATAAGTTTCATTAAAAAGATATTATAATTAATGATAATATAACATAATTATATCATAATAATCTATTATTTAAAGTTTGAAACTAATATCTAAACATTAAATTGATCAATGGTTCACTGAAAAACTGATTCATCGGTTCGATAGAAAACCGATCAATTCGACGGTTCGTATCGATTCACACCTGTTCAATTGTATGATCGATTTTTTAATTAAATCAAATTATGTTCCGCTACGTTTACGGTTTTTTGGTTCAACCTGTAAACCGATTTGGTTTTTTGTTGTAGGGGCTCCAACTCTGATTCTCTCGGCCGGGCCCGGGCCGGCCAGCGGCCATCCAGCGGTGCGAACCGCCACGCCGCCGACGCACGTCAGGTCTCGGGAAACGGAGCCGGCCAGGCCGGCCGATCGATCGATCGATCCCATTCACTTCAATTCAGCGGCAATTCTTTCTCTTTTTTTCTTTTCCCCTATCGCTATGGTTTTCCCGAGGCGAGTTTTAAACTTTTAATCGTGTTCGTCGTGCGCCAAGGATTTCATTTTATCGCGTCCCTTTCGCGCGGCGCGGGAGCAGCAGGCCATCGGGCCGGCTCACCACACGCGGAGGCGGGAGCCAAATGTGCGTGCGCGCCACTGCGGATCGCACACATGGGAACGAACGGGGGATTTCGTACGGGAAAAAGGGAGAAGAGGTCGGAAAATTGTCGCCGTCGTTCGTTGCCGCTGCGCGGTGAGACACCGGGGAGGGGAGTTCACACTTCGCGGTCGCGGCGGTCGCACCGGCTCTCACTGACTGACTGTGCCAGGAGGGGGAGCGTTATCTCCGGAAGCCGATAGAGGGGAGCAGCCGAGCACGGCGAGGCGATGGGTAAACCTGAACCTGAACCCTCGCTCTGTCCGTCACTCATGTAGCTATCCCACACATGTTTCCGAATTGTTAGAACCACCATACTCGTGCGTGCGTACGTCTGAAGAGGAGGACAGGCCGGGTCGCGTCGCGTCGCTACTGAAGAGGAGCAGGCAGCAGGGGATGCGGAGAAGCTGTTGGGCTGTCTTCGCATGGGCATCGACAAGGACGTGGCCAGAAGGATGAATGGGTCTATCCCCGGCCCAACTGATTTTGACTCCCAGAACGGGCTGGGTTGGACCGGACCGGAATGGTACCATGTTCCTTTCATTCGCCCGGAAAATCCAATAAAACTTCCAATCGTGCCCGGTCCTGTCTCCTCCTCCTGCAAGGCCGACGAGAGCAAATGCCAAGCACCAGACGTCAGCCACCAGCCTCCTCAACCTCCCCCCTCTCCTCTCTCGATTCCAACCGTGCCGCGCTCGGTGAAGAACGGTAAAGGGGAGAGCGTAGAGCTTTGCTGAAGAACGGTAAGGGAAATTAGAGAAAGGACTTTTATCTGGTTGATGATGATGCAACGTAGACCGCCAACCAATGATCGGATCATCCTAATTTCAAAAGAAAAAAATGATCGGATCATCGAAAGAGGAGGCCATGTGCACTCAAATATGGAAGGACCATAATAAGTTAGTCAGTAAGTAAGCAGAAGATTGAAGAACTTAGTACTTGCAACCGAATGATACACCTTTTTTTACCCGCAAAAAGGAAAAAAATGATACTCCGTTTGTTTCACGGATGAAGTGAAGATCGAAGACATAAATACAAGATTTATACAAGGTATATACTCTACAACAGAAACTATGTCCTTCACACTTGGATAGACCATCATAGGCCAGATACATTCGGTTTACTAGCTTAATTATATATGCATCTATGGAAAAACTTCAATGAGTGACCTAGATCCTAAGATGGGGTGAATCTTGTATCGACTAAACCCTGCTTTCACGAATAGCCTATGCCACTTCTCCTCATCTCGCTCTTCACCTGTTGTCAGCATCATCATGCATGTATCCATCAAAAGCTGAGCTTCAAATGTTTGTTTGGATGCCGAGCCTGCCACCGTGTCTATGATTATCACCTTCCCCTTTGGTTCTTGAGTAGAAATAGCTTCATTGGATCGTTTCAAGATTCTAACACAATCCTCATCACTCCAGTTATGCAGCACAAACTACAACAAAATGCTTTGCTAATTAATAACATAAGTAAACCAAGCGTGTCTTGATAATTTTTTTGAAACAAAACACAATTAAGTTCTAGCACTAATTGTTAAGGGAAAAGTCCAGTTTACACCCTTCAACAATCATAAAAGTCTAGTTTTCAACCCTTAATTACAAAACTGGATACTAAGGACCATCCAACTATTAAAACCGAACAAATTTGGTCCTTTAGGTGGTTTCAAAGTGATTTTCTGTTTTATGAAAATTTAAAGAAAAATGGTTAAATTAAAAAAATTCATAACTAATCATTTTAAATCATAAAAATATGAAACTAGTACCATTTTTTTTGAAAATATAGCCCCTCTATTGGTGCACTACTTTGAGTCATTTGGATATTATTTATTTATGTTCCTAGTGCTTTATTAATTTTTGTAAAAACACTAGGAATCGGGAAAAATAAGATGTAAATAACTCAAAGAAGAGCACCAACGTATAGGTTATATTTTTAGAAAAATCCGTGTACTAGTTTCATATTTTTTTGAAATGAATTAGTTATGAATTTTTTAGGTTAAACCATTTTTTAAATGCCTATAAAACAGAAAACCACATTTGAGTGGTCAAAGGGTCAAATTTGTCCGGTTTCGATAGTTGAATGGCTCTCGGCATCCAGTTTTGTAGTTTAGGATTGAAAATCATACTTCTGCGATAGTTTGATGGTGAAAATTGAACTTTTCCCAATTATTAATAGTCGTCACACGTACCTTGAGTAACACAGCATCAGCTGGAGGTACAGTCTCCATCATGTCGCCAGCGACAAACTCAACCATGCCATCAACCTGCACGGTGTCCACCTGGGGAAGCTCCAGCACCGAGCACCTCACGTGTGGGAAGGCCTTTGCAATGGCCTTCGCCATGGTACCATCCCCACCTCCGACATCGACCAGCGATGCCAACCCCGCGAACACCTCGCCGCACTCGCGCGCGACGATCTCCGCTACGAAGCGGCTGTCGGCGCCCATGGCGTCGTTGAACAGGGCACCGAACTCCAAGTCACTGGCCGTGTAGCCGAAGAATCCCGCTCCATGCGCCATCATGAACGGCGTCTCCGCCGCGGCATCGTCTTCTTCCTTCTCGAGCCACTCGGGCAAGCGTTGAGATGCGCCAAAGTGGAACGGTGAAGTGGCCATGACGGTGAACTGCGACAGGCATGTCCGGCCGCCGGTGACGTCTTCCACGAGGAGGCGTGACACCGGGGTGAGTCGGTACACGCCTGCATCGTCCTCTCTGAATATTCCTGAGGCAGTCAACAGCTTCATAAGGCGAGCTAGGCATGGCAGTTTGCTTGGCGGGACGGCCGGGAGATGCACACGTAGGTCGGACAGGGAGGCGGCGCCGCCGCAGCGGTGGATGGCGGTGGGGATGCCGAGTTTGATGACGCTTTGCAGCGCCATGGATTTGATGTAGGCTAAGGTGTGACACCAGAGCTCTGCCTGGGCTTGCAGGAGTTGGGCGCTGCTGCTGGTAGCCATCGCGGGCTGCTGGTAGCCAAATTGAGGAGAGCCTGAGAGGCAGTAAGTAGTCCGTGTCCGTGATCAATCAGATCGAGAGCAAGCAGGGTATTTATACAGATATTTCATGGGTATTTATCGAGAGCAGTAGTCAGTGATGTTGATGGGAGATGCATGGTAGTCAGTAGTGACTAAGGGCAGTCCCAACTCAATGACTAGATGATGTCCATAGAATTAAATGAGCTGCCATCTAGGATAAAAGATGATGTGACAAGTGATTAAATGAGGAAAAAGAAGGAAACTGGGTCTTGCATGAGACATGGTTTCTACACGACATCCAAGACAAGATGTGAGATGAATAGCATTAAATTGAAATGTGAAATGGTGGTGTTTGCATTGGGAGTGTAGTATCTACGTGTAGTTTCATGATGATGTGGAGGCTATGGATATCACTGCTAGTGTCTTGGGTTGGGACTGGCCTAAGTGAGTGCTAGTCAACCTTATCCTCCAGGCAAGTGATAAGAGCAACTGCAACTGCAATCTGAACCGAAGGTTAACGGGGGCCTCGGCTGCTAACAACAACTTGAGCATTCTGGCTGTTCCAAGCACGCTGATTAACACGGGCGCGCCGAAGCAATCGCATCACCCGATCCTGCGACTGCGCGCAAGTAGAGTACCTGCACATGACATGGCACACGCAACAATCAGCTTCCACGTACGCCGTGTAGGGCTAGAGAACAACAACACCGATGCGCGCACGCAAGCATCATTTTAACGTACCTGGAGAAGAAGCAAGCATCCTCTAGAGTCAGACTCAGGCGTGTGCACCGCCTGTTTGCACCTTCATGTTGCATGATGCTTGCAGCGTGTCCTCCGCAACATACGCCCTCCAGTTGCGCATTTGCTGACACTACCAGAATGATCAACATTTGCACCGGGTGGGAAATGCCTTTAGCACCGGGTAACCGGTTGCTGCCTGAAACCGGTGCTAAAGACCCCGGATTTCTTTTTTTTTTTTGCTTTTTTCAGTAGCCATGCGTGCACGTCTATATACGTATATATTCTAATACGTGTATTCTAATGCGTATTCGGCCGACTCTATATTCATACTAGCTGACATTTCATCAAAATAGAAGACATATATATTACAAAAGTAGATATTCATGCATCTCAACTCGAGTTATATATATTTAAACTGTATTTTCTACTTAATTAAGATTGACGACTATCTTGTTGCACTGTCCGGCACGTCCTCCAGTACTGGCGAGAAGTATTCTCCTCGGGGATTGACGACCTCGTCCCAGATCCATCCGACGAGCTGTTCTGCAATTGCGTCAATTCTTTCTAGCTCCAGGGACTCTTCCTTCAGCCTGAACATCTATAATTTACAAATAATTGAAAGATATTTAATCCGCCGAGTTGGAGACAATAATTGTGCACTTAATAATAATGGAAATGTTGTTTATTATTACGTACCATAATATCGTGTTGTGTAAGCTTTTTATGTCCCCAATTCCACATGAAATCGCAAACATAGTATGCACATAAATTATTTCCCGGCCCCTGTTTGGCACACTGTCGACCAAAAGAAATTAAGTAAAATTCATATAATATATTAGCCGAGGCCTACATGTACAAATTACTTGCTTACCGGAAAGCCAATGTTCCATTTTAGTGTTTCATGTTGAATTCCCGGGTGTTCTTGACGGAATTGAATCCAGGCCCTGCGAACAAAAAAATTGAGTTAAGTCATTGCGAGTGTAAGGGGTGAATTAAGTAGGGGAAAATATACATCACCTTGTCATCATGTCCATGATGTTCTGTAGTTTTTCTTTTGGAGTGTGCAACGAATCAAAGACGTTCACGACACCCCGATCAGGACACAATATAATTAGGAACCAGTGGAATCTGTGCACATGTATACATTATAATCAGAAATGAAATAGTACACAGACAGTATAAGAAGAAGCTTGTGTATGTACTCACTCGATGTTATATGGGATTAGTATGGAGTCGTAGTAATTTTGTTTCTTAATGTACTTGTATAGGTTTCCATATGTTTCCTCATGATTCATCAATATCATATTTTCACTTATCCTTCGAGGATCCACGAAACCAACATCATATATCCCGGATCTCCGACATTTTGGTCATTGGTGATCTTCTTATACTTCTCAGGATCCGGGGCCTCTCCGGTTTTGAGAAATTGCGAGTACAACTTCTTCTTGAAATCCTGAAACAGAACTGCCATCTTCTTCATTGTCCAATCCCTCAGTTCTGCTTCATGAGTGCTAGGCCAGTCGAATATTGCCTTTAATTCCCTCCATAGCATCTCCTTCTCGCGTCACCATTGTAGAAGTCTTGGTCCTTCATGCCTACTTTTATCATGCGCCGTTTATTCCTTCTTGATTCTTCCAAATACCAGTCATGGAATCGGCGCATCTTCGTCTGTAGCTTGCTCTCCATTTCAGGAGGAACCATAGGCTCGCCAAGCTTAAACGGCCACTTCAGTGTTGTGTTTACAGGCACCTCTTCTCCCCCAAGGACTTGCGCTCTGGATAGTCCAGTCTCGGCCATTACTCCTTGCACGTTAATCTCGTCCAGATATGGCAATGGACCCAAGGGCCGCTGAGGTTGCTCGCCGAGCTGAGGAACCTTTTTGGATGGGCCCGCCTCCTTATCCGCAGCCTTCCGTTTCCGGCGAGATTTCAGTAATGAGCGGTCATAGTCTGTTACTATTACTTCCTTCTGTTGACCCTTGCTCAAATTACCGAGGAATGACTTCACGATGGTGGGATCAAGCTTCGGCTCCGGCTCAGGTTTTCTCCTCCACTCGGCCATTTGCCTCTTTGTGTCTGCTTTTACCGAGGCTTCGAGCTCCTCTAGAGTCTTCTCACCCGCTCTTTTCTCTGGTGCGGGCTTCTCTCTAGTTTTTCGCGCCTTCTTCGCTGGTGGAGTGGGGGCAGAGGCTTTAGTGCGGCGTCCCCTCTTCGGCGGAGGAGACGGAGACCTCTTTGGCGGAGGAGACGGGCTTGCATCAGGAGCTCCCGGAGAATCGTCATGATGTGGATCTCTTGGAGGTGACGGGGGCTTGTTGGTAGCCGCAGGTGTATCGGGTATAACGATGTCTGCCTTGCTCCATAGAATGATGCAGTGAGAACACTGACCGAGTTTTGTTTCTCCGTCACCTCCGGGGATGTCAAGTTCCAAGTCTTCCCAGCTGGTGACGACTTGCTCCACCTCAACAGGTACGTAACCATGTGGAATGTCATTGCAGTGCCATTTTTGCCCTTCTTCCACACGTTTGGTCATACCGTATGCGACCTGATAAGTTAGTAGTCACAAAGAAAGTTAGTAAATGAATGGTATTTACGGTGAAATGTATGCAGTATGAACTAAGGTCGCATACGTACCACCACAGCTAAGTTCTTCTGCCTGACGACAAGCTCGCACGCGGTCCGTTGAGTTATTTCATCCACGGGGTAACGGACCGGTTTGGCGGCCTGTGTGGAAGCGTGACTGCTTTGATATTGCTGTGGAGGGCTAATAAGGGCCGCATCTTGGAGAGGTGCATGCTCTGTGGAACCGGTCCCGCCTGGTGCATGCTCTGTGGAACCGGTCCCGCCTGGTGCATGCTCTGTGGAACCGGTCCCGCCTGGTGCATGCTCTGTGGAACCGGTCCCGCCTGGTGCATGCTCTGTGGAACCGGTCCCGCCTGGTGCATGCTCTGTGGAACCGGTCCCGCCTGGTGCATGCTCTGTGGAACCGGTCCCGCCTGGTGCATGCTCTGTGGAACCGGTCCCGCCTGGTGCATGCTCTGTGGAACCGGTCCCGCCTGTGGCTTGTTGTATCTGCAGCCATGCTACCTTCATCCGTCGCTCCATCTCTGACTCCATTTCTTGGAGCTTTGAGGCCTGGGCGGCAACCGTTTGCTCTAGGTCCCTTACCCTCTGCTCATATCCGGCCTTCTTCCTCGAACGGCTTCTATAGGTGGCGGCGTGCTCTTGGAAACCTTTCTTCCATGAGACGCTTGTGCCTACGCCGCGCGTCCGTCCAGGATGCTCCTTGTTCCCTAAGGCATAGGTTAGCTCATCTCTGTCTCTATCGGCAACAAATTCTCCCCTATCAGATGCCCTGATGATATCGAGGAGACGCTGAGCTAGTTCTCGCAAGTCCTCGGGAAAAACTAAGGAGCCGTCGATTGGGCTTAGGGTGCCTCCATGACCATAGTACCAATGCTTGGTCCTTGTGGGCCAGTCATGTGTCGCTGGAGTGATGCCTCTAGCATATAGATCTTCTTCCATCTTCTCCCATTTAGCGATGCTTGCCTTGTAACCTCCCGAACCCATCTTATGCGAGTACTTCTTATTTGCGGCGTTTTCAGCGTTTCTAGCGCTAGCCGTTGCACCCTCTTCGGAGGTTTTGTACTCAATGAATGCTTCCCACTCGTCATTGGTGATCTTCTTATACTTCTCAGGATCCGGGGCCTCTCCGGTTTTTAGAAATTGCGAGTACAACTTCTTCTTGAAATCCTGAAACAGAACTGCATCTTCTTCATTGTCCAATCCCTCAGTTCTGCTTCATGAGTGCTAGGCCAGTCGAATACTGCCTTTAATTCCCTCATAGCATCTTCCTTCTCTGTATCGGGGAGCACGTACTCCTCAGTGGGGTCCGTGGACTTCCATTTTCTGATACTAATGGGCACATTGTCCCATACAATTACCCCGCACTGAGATACAAATTTCTTGGCCACTTTTGGGGGCTCAACTGGCTCCCCGTCATCCTCCACTCGGGTGATGTGTAACTTGACATCCTTCAGCTTCTTCGTGGTCGATCGTTTTGATTTCTTAGCAGAGGCGGCCTACACAAATTACATATATACGAGATGATATAGAGATGGTATACATAATTGACATGTACAGTACAAATTTATGTTATCTATATACACACCTCGAGGGCTCGTTACCGGTCCCTTCAATAGTGCTGCCCTGGACACGTTCGCCCTGGACATTGGCGGCCCCTTCAACATTTTCCGGCCCTTGCAACATTGTCGCCCTGGATATTGTTGTCCCTTCCAATGATCCCCAACACATCATCCATGGACATTGGTTGGGTTACAATATTGAAAAGTTGATTCGCAAAGAACGTGTCGTTGTCCTCTTGCATGGGTGGGACAGGGGTGTTGTTGTCCTCTTGCATGGGTGGGACGGGGTTGTTGTTGTCCGCCATCTATAGAATTAAAAATAATTGATAAGAAATATATACAAAGCATACATATTCCCAATATTTCTAACATTTTCGCTAAGGGGGTCGGTGCGTGAAAAACGGATTCGCCAAGGGGTTCGGGTGCGCGGTGTGAATTGATTCGCTAAGGGTTCGCTAAGGGGGTCGGTGCGCGAAAAACGGATTCGCTAAGGGGTTCGGGTGCGCGGTGGGTTCATGTACGCCATAGAATTTCCGATAATAAACATTTTCGATAGTATACATTATATAAAGCCGCCGTACAAAGCCGAGACACCGGAGTGGAGAAGAGCTATTTGATATGGTGAAGGACCTACACGTGGTGTTTGGCAAGGGAGACGGAAGCCTCGGTAAAAGCAGACACAAAGAGGCAAATGTCCGAGTGGAGGAGAAAACCTGAGCCGGAGCCGAAGCTTGATCCCACCATCGTGAAGTCATTCCTCGGTAATTTGAGCAAGGGTCAACAGAAGGAAGTAATAGTATCACCCGAGTGGAGGATGACGGGGAGGCAGTTGAGCCCCCAAAAGTGGCCAAGAAATTTGTATCTCAGTGCGGGGTAATTGTACGGGACAATGTGCCCATTTTTATATTGATTTTCTAGTAATTTATAAGATTTTCTATTAATTTACAGGATTTTCTAGTAATTTAAAAGATTTTCTATTAATTTATAAGATTTTCTATTAATTTACAGGATTTTCTAGTAATTTAAAAGATTTTCTATTAATTTATAAGATTTTCTTATTTAATATATATTTTTAATAGGTATTAATAACTGAATTAAAACAAGTATTAATAACTATATATTAAAAACTATATTTATAAGATTCCCAAATAGTAGCCACCGGTGGTGCTAAAGGCCGGTTTGGAAACTGTCGCCAAACGAAAATTGGGGGCCTTTAGCACCGGATTTTAGATCAACCCGGTGCTAAAGGCCCCAAATTTTTGTTTGGCGCCCAGTTTCCAAACCAGCCTTTAGCACCGGGGGCTACTATTAATATATAGTTATTAATACTTGTTTTAATTCAGTTATTAATACCTATTAAAAATATATATTAAATAAGAAAATCTTATAAATTACTAGAAAATCTTATAAATTACTAGAAAATCTTATAAAATACTAGAAATTCTTATAAATTACTAGAAAATCTTATAAAATACTAGAAATTCTTATAAATTACTAGAAAATCTTATAAAATACTAGAAATTCTTATAAATTACTAGAAAATCTTATAAAATACTAGAAATTCTTATAAATTACTAGAAAATCTTATAAAATACTAGAAATTCTTATAAATTACTAGAAAATCTTATAAAATACTAGAAATTCTTATAAATTACTAGAAAATCTTATAAAATACTAGAAATTCTTATAAATTACTAGAAAATCTTATAAAATACTAGAAATTCTTATAAATTACTAGAAAATCTTATAAAATACTAGAAATTCTTATAAATTACTAGAAAATCTTATAAAATACTAGAAATTCTTATAAATTACTAGAAAATCTTATAAAATACTAGAAATTCTTATAAATTACTAGAAAATCTTATAAAATACTAGAAATTCTTATAAATTACTAGAAAATCTTATAAAATACTAGAAATTCTTATAAATTACTAGAAAATCTTATAAAATACTAGAAATTCTTATAAATTACTAGAAAATCTTATAAAATACTAGAAATTCTTATAAATTACTAGAAAATCTTATAAAATACTAGAAATTCTTATAAATTACTAGAAAATCTTATAAAATACTAGAAATTCTTATAAATTACTAGAAAATCTTATAAAATACTAGAAATTCTTATAAATTACTAGAAAATCTTATAAAATACTAGAAATTCTTATAAATTACTAGAAAATCTTATAAAATACTAGAAATTCTTATAAATTACTAGAAAATCTTATAAAATACTAGAAATTCTTATAAATTACTAGAAAATCTTATAAAATACTAGAAATTCTTATAAATTACTAGAAAATCTTATAAAATACTAGAAATTCTTATAAATTACTAGAAAATCTTATAAAATACTAGAAATTCTTATAAATTACTAGAAAATCTTATAAAATACTAGAAATTCTTATAAATTACTAGAAAATCTTATAAAATACTAGAAATTCTTATAAATTACTAGAAAATCTTATAAAATACTAGAAATTCTTATAAATTACTAGAAAATCTTATAAAATACTAGAAATTCTTATAAATTACTAGAAAATCTTATAAAATACTAGAAATTCTTATAAATTACTAGAAAATCTTATAAAATACTAGAAATTCTTATAAATTACTAGAAAATCTTATAAAATACTAGAAATTCTTATAAATTACTAGAAAATCTTATAAAATACTAGAAATTCTTATAAATTACTAGAAAATCTTATAAAATACTAGAAATTCTTATAAATTACTAGAAAATCTTATAAAATACTAGAAATTCTTATAAATTACTAGAAAATCTTATAAAATACTAGAAATTCTTATAAATTACTAGAAAATCTTATAAAATACTAGAAATTCTTATAAATTACTAGAAAATCTTATAAAATACTAGAAATTCTTATAAATTACTAGAAAATCTTATAAAATACTAGAAATTCTTATAAATTACTAGAAAATCTTATAAAATACTAGAAATTCTTATAAATTACTAGAAAATCTTATAAAATACTAGAAATTCTTATAAATTACTAGAAAATCTTATAAAATACTAGAAATTCTTATAAATTACTAGAAAATCTTATAAAATACTAGAAATTCTTATAAATTACTAGAAAATCTTATAAAATACTAGAAATTCTTATAAATTACTAGAAAATCTTATAAAATACTAGAAATTCTTATAAATTACTAGAAAATCTTATAAAATACTAGAAATTCTTATAAATTACTAGAAAATCTTATAAAATACTAGAAATTCTTATAAATTACTAGAAAATCTTATAAAATACTAGAAATTCTTATAAATTACTAGAAAATCTTATAAAATACTAGAAATTCTTATAAATTACTAGAAAATCTTATAAAATACTAGAAATTCTTATAAATTACTAGAAAATCTTATAAAATACTAGAAATTCTTATAAATTACTAGAAAATCTTATAAAATACTAGAAATTCTTATAAATTACTAGAAAATCTTATAAAATACTAGAAATTCTTATAAATTACTAGAAAATCTTATAAAATACTAGAAATTCTTATAAATTACTAGAAAATCTTATAAAATACTAGAAATTCTTATAAATTACTAGAAAATCTTATAAAATACTAGAAATTCTTATAAATTACTAGAAAATCTTATAAAATACTAGAAATTCTTATAAATTACTAGAAAATCTTATAAAATACTAGAAATTCTTATAAATTACTAGAAAATCTTATAAAATACTAGAAATTCTTATAAATTACTAGAAAATCTTATAAAATACTAGAAATTCTTATAAATTACTAGAAAATCTTATAAAATACTAGAAATTCTTATAAATTACTAGAAAATCTTATAAAATACTAGAAATTCTTATAAATTACTAGAAAATCTTATAAAATACTAGAAATTCTTATAAATTACTAGAAAATCTTATAAAATACTAGAAATTCTTATAAATTACTAGAAAATCTTATAAAATACTAGAAATTCTTATAAATTACTAGAAAATCTTATAAAATACTAGAAATTCTTATAAATTACTAGAAAATCTTATAAAATACTAGAAATTCTTATAAATTACTAGAAAATCTTATAAAATACTAGAAATTCTTATAAATTACTAGAAAATCTTATAAAATACTAGAAATTCTTATAAATTACTAGAAAATCTTATAAAATACTAGAAATTCTTATAAATTACTAGAAAATCTTATAAAATACTAGAAATTCTTATAAATTACTAGAAAATCTTATAAAATACTAGAAATTCTTATAAATTACTAGAAAATCTTATAAAATACTAGAAATTCTTATAAATTACTAGAAAATCTTATAAAATACTAGAAATTCTTATAAATTACTAGAAAATCTTATAAAATACTAGAAATTCTTATAAATTACTAGAAAATCTTATAAAATACTAGAAATTCTTATAAATTACTAGAAAATCTTATAAAATACTAGAAATTCTTATAAATTACTAGAAAATCTTATAAAATACTAGAAATTCTTATAAATTACTAGAAAATCTTATAAAATACTAGAAATTCTTATAAATTACTAGAAAATCTTATAAAATACTAGAAATTCTTATAAATTACTAGAAAATCTTATAAAATACTAGAAATTCTTATAAATTACTAGAAAATCTTATAAAATACTAGAAATTCTTATAAATTACTAGAAAATCTTATAAAATACTAGAAATTCTTATAAATTACTAGAAAATCTTATAAAATACTAGAAATTCTTATAAATTACTAGAAAATCTTATAAAATACTAGAAATTCTTATAAATTACTAGAAAATCTTATAAAATACTAGAAATTCTTATAAATTACTAGAAAATCTTATAAAATACTAGAAATTCTTATAAATTACTAGAAAATCTTATAAAATACTAGAAATTCTTATAAATTACTAGAAAATCTTATAAAATACTAGAAATTCTTATAAATTACTAGAAAATCTTATAAAATACTAGAAATTCTTATAAATTACTAGAAAATCTTATAAAATACTAGAAATTCTTATAAATTACTAGAAAATCTTATAAAATACTAGAAATTCTTATAAATTACTAGAAAATCTTATAAAATACTAGAAATTCTTATAAATTACTAGAAAATCTTATAAAATACTAGAAATTCTTATAAATTACTAGAAAATCTTATAAAATACTAGAAATTCTTATAAATTACTAGAAAATCTTATAAAATACTAGAAATTCTTATAAATTACTAGAAAATCTTATAAAATACTAGAAATTCTTATAAATTACTAGAAAATCTTATAAAATACTAGAAATTCTTATAAATTACTAGAAAATCTTATAAATTACTAGGGTGCGTGAAAAACGGATTCGCCAAGGGGTTCGGGTGCGCGCCTGTCTCTTATACACATCTAGATGTGTATAAGAGACAGAGCTGGCTCGGGCGGGGGAGGAAGAAGCCTCTATATTCAAACACATTAGCACCGGGTCGTGGCAAGACCCGGTGCTAATGCGCACCCTTTAGCACCGGGTGCAGACAGCAACCGGTGCTAAATGGCCTCGGCACATTCCGGTGCTAAAGGGGGCGCATTAGCACCGGGTCTTGCCACGACCCGGTGCTAATGTGTCCGCCTTGACACCCCGCAGCGCCGCCCCCGCTCCTAGCCGTTGGATCCGGTGCTGAAGCCCCATCAGCACCGGGTCCAAAAATGACCGAGGCGGAGGAGACGGGCGGATGTGAAGGATTCTGGTAGTGTGATTTCGTGCACCTTCAGCAGAGCCGGCCAGAACTTTACTACACCCAAACCACGCTGCCTTGAAGGTGCTAGAACATGAGCCATGACAAAGAAAACAAATCCTACTCGGAAGACATCGGCATCGGTAGGATTCGAACTGCTGCCACTTCACGCGCACTCTCGAGTGGACACCTTGAGCCTTGAGAACCCAACACATACCTAGCTACTGCCTCAGCACACTTAGAGCATCTCCAAGAGATAAGTCAAATCATTTTTTAAAGTTAAATTAGCTATTGTTAGAGAAAAAACGTTTCCAACAGACTCTGTAAACGATTCTCCAAATTTAGTGGTTCTTCATTCCACCTCATTCGCTAGCTATTTTTAGTTAGCCTATCTCACTAGACATCCTTACAGTTGAATTGCTCTACGGTCCTTCTGAACCTCTGGGTCACGGATGGATCGACCAACTGAAGGGATGCCGAACACTTCACGCACCTGATCAGGACCGACGAATACGCGAGTGTGCTCATCCACTACGAGCTCGGTGGTGACTACATCGATCTTGTCAAGCAACCATATACCAAATTGTTCAAGATTGTCTGTTGGCTGAGGGAATTTGAGTAACCCACCGAACCTCAAAGCCTCCACAATATGCCTACGGTTATTGTCGAGCTGGGAAACCATATTACAAACATATTCATATGAAGGCTTGATCCCGCATGGGCATCGCACGTCTCCCATGTATTTTGTACTACCCACACCTGCCCAAGGCATATATCTGGGCCTTGGTGAACGCCTCTTGCAACTCCGCCAAGAAGACGATGCAGCTATGCTCCCAGCGTGCCGTGGAATACATGAAAAATGCATATCTGTAAGGCTAAATGAATTCTGCAATGTACAATGTATGCATGAATGTAAGGCTCACCTGCATGCTCCAGTCCGGCATCCGGGGGCTCTACTTCCGACCTGCTGAACAGCAGCAACTGTATGCAAATATATGGGCCAATGGTCATGTAATGACGAAAACTCAACCGAGTACTGGTGCCCTCTCTGCAGCTCACACGGTTGATCCATTAAGTACCAAACAAAAAAATTGTCTGCATATACCGGGTCAAATATATAGTGCCGCATCACCAGTGGGCTACTGTCTTCTAGTGCGCCGCATGCCCTCGAACAGTCCAATCAACCCTGCAACAATGCACCCCCTATCCCAATCTGTGTTTATGTAACCAAGCAATGTTTTACAACTAATTCCTCGCCCTTGCTAATCCTCATCGCCGAACCGATGCCCACGTGTCCATCTTTGCGGCGGG
>OAMR01000679.1:583876-616705 GCA_900205405.1 Echinochloa crus-galli | reverse complement strand
ATCATTTTCATAAAATCGCTTAAACATCACCCTGTACCGGGGTCTATATTTTGGCATCTATGACACCGTGAAACCTCTTGTTCTAGTAGGACCATTGGAGGTAATGCCTATCGTGAATAGTTTCACTATCACAGAGGAGGTTCAAGCTAATCTATATGACACCTTTAATTCTTTTTACAGTGGATTTACTTGTGCATTATTCAGCACTCTGTTAGTTGAGAACCATTTTGTTGCTTTGTGCTGCTAGTGCAGCTATTGTAATAAATTTTGGCCACAGAGATGAGGAATGGTAGTCTAAAAGAAATATGTTTCCAGGAAATGGTGGGCTTCCCCGTGAACAACTGAGAGCAAGAAGACCTGTACGGTTAGAGTTGGTTAATAGAAGTGTGTGGTTCTGTGGTTTGAGGTAACGTTATGACTCCCATCTCAGAAAATGTAATATGCAACTTTAGTAGGCTGCCAAAGATTGCGTGGTGATGAATGAGGATTGTATTGGAGATAGGATATCCATCTTCCATCCCTCTCTTAAGCAAATGCAAAATGCTGCTATTTGGTTTTTGCTACAGGTAACATCGTTCAATTTGCTGTGCTCATTGGTTGCAGCATGCTTTCTGAAATTTGCAATTCTGGCTTATTCTACCAATTCGTGTGCAATTTCGTAGGCTCGCGTGATGCCTCGACTTCGGCCCCGAGTAATCGATTTGGGACCTCGTCATTCTCAAGAGGAGGTACTATTACACATGCATCTGATTAGAAAGTGATCAGTCTAGTAACCGCTGATTCTCTGAGTGGAACCAATACCACGCTCTCCCATCTTCTGCCTCTCGTCTCCCGCTCGAAGCTCTTTCTCTCTTGTTTCCAGCGTGCGCGCCCTGCTCCCTCTCCGCCTGCTGGCATCCCGGGCGACCTGCCCGCTGTTAGGTCTACTCGCCACGGTAACCCTTGGCCGGAGCAGACCGTGCAGTTCTAGCAACTTTTTTTTTGGCCACCGCCACTGATCTGTCTCTCGCTGTACCGGTTGTTGTGTCAAGTGATAATTCTTCATTAGTCCAGATGGACACATATATATGGGCCTTAACAACAACCTCCAGGACCATTGGAGGTATTGCCTATTGTGACATAGTTTCACTATTACAGAGGAGGTTCAAGCTAATCTGTATGACACTATTAACTTGTTTTGGTTGCAATTTTAGGGGAATTTCTTTGCCAGCTTTGCCTTGGGCTGGGCAATAACTACTTTCTCGGGGGCCTGCGCCTATCCATTTGATACGGTCCGTCGTAGAATGATGTTAACTTCAGGACAACCATTCAAATACAGGAACGGCTTTCATGCAGTAAAACATATAGTTTTAACTGAAGGGTTCTTCACATTATTCAGAGGAGTTGGTGCAAATATTCTGTCAGGAATGGCAGGAGCTGGAGTTCTTTCTGGGTACGACCAGCTCCAACAGTTTGCAAGCCGGCATGGCCACAATTTTGAGCGCAAGATGAAAGGGGCACTGAAATGATGTGCATATTGGTATGAATATATTCAAATCCTTGGTCGAAGGTTCAATCATTCAAATGGGATGGGTAAGCGAGAAATCCCGGGCCTGAAGAACTTCACAGAAGTTAATGTGGGGAAAAGGCAAAATTTCCAGGAACTGAATCTCCATGATGCTCTAATACAATTGGCTGTGGGTTGGGTTATGCATATCTACTCTAGTGTCTGTATCCTGTAGCCCTTGATGAAATTTGTTACCTCGGTAATCTCTGGAATGGAAGTGTACAGGCTCCAGAATGGTTCTTAGTCTCAAAACCCAGTTGACCCTACCAAACTCAGGTCATACAGATAGAAATGGCAGTAGGATGGCCCTATTACATTGTCTTGTGGTTATTTGTACAATGGTCATTATCTGTGTGAATAGTATCTGGTGATTTTCCAGGAATGATGGTTATCGCCCTGATGCCCTTGGTTTTGTGATTCCTTTCAGCTCCTTTTTCTGACCTACTTTATAAAGTTTGCAATCAGTGGCCTATATTATAACTGCTAAAACAGAAGATAAACAAATTGATACTTTACTCTTTGCCCCACTTGATTAATATTGTGTATATCGTTTGTGAACGTAGAAATTGAGAATTGTTAGCTATTGTTTCTGTGACTAACTGCCGATTCAGTCGAAGTTTGATAATTTGATAACAATTATAGTATCTCCTTGAGTTATGGACTTACAGTTCTTTTTAGAATACTGGCTGCTGATGACCAAGGAAAGGTAGTACTTGCAGTAACACACAGGTGTAAAAAATGCTAGTTCAGTTCATATATGTAATTGGTTTCAGTGATCAGTGCGTAGTGAGTTCTGTTCCTCTACGATTTAGTCAGTGAACAACTGGGCACCATAATAAATGGTTGCTCGGATTGGCTAGATGAACTTAGGCTTACCAATCTGTCGATGGGAAGAACTGTCATTTCCTTATTCTTCTATGGGCTTTGTTTGCATTTTCAAATTCTTTGGCGTCTAGATATCCTCGGTTAAAGGTTATTCTGCTTGTGCCTCTTGGAATCACAAAGCAGATGAAAAGGCAAGTGCCTCAGATTGTAGTTGCTTAATGGGCCTACTTAGCTGGTGCAGAACTTGTACTCATCCACCATATGGTAATTGTCTAAGTCTAATTATATGTTTTTCATGTCAGCCTTTTCTTTAGTTTCTTCATGTTATCCTGTTTTGCATCAAAGTAGATGTTTTGGATGTGCCCAGCCTACTGCAGCAATACCTCTCTGATGAAGCTTCAAAAGGTTTATGAATTTGAAGGTGCTCAATAAAAGATGCCATTTATCTGACGAATGACGATTTTTGGAGTTCAAGCGTACCTGAATTGGTGAACGGTGCCATACACCCCCGACATAGTATGTCTTCAAACATCAAATCACAATATCACCATGCTGCTGGAAGTATCATCAATCCAAATGAATTTGTAAATCAAGGTAAAAGAGTTTTCATGTCTGCACACGCCCTACAAAAGGTGCCAAGTTCATTTTCTGGTATGCTAGTTTACAACGTTTGATTTTTTGTTGCCCCCATAAACCCATGAATTTTCAGTAAACGTTAAACCGATGTTCTTGTTCTTGGAATTACACTCATGCTCATTTTCATTTAGAATGCACTTTAGCATGGTGTGTTTGTGCTTCAGAACATTCAGCTTCTACTTAGTGTCATAGCACTTAGCCAATTATACAGGATGCTTTATGATGAACATGTTTGCAATTAATTGTCGATTAAGGCTATACAGAGTTGTTACAACTCTATAGCATGCTCCTATAATTTGTAGTTAATTGCTGTTATCTGTGCTATATAATCCTGGAAAGTTGAGTAATTTGAAATTATTAAATTATTGGGTGTGAGTGTGACAGTGGTCATACAACCACACGGTAATTATGGGGAACTGGTGTTCATTACAATGTATTATATGATAAAGCAATAAAACCAAATGTGGGTCCTTCACTTGATATCAGAATTGCATAATGCAGATGTTCAGACTTTTGTTTCCAAACCTCCCAATTACGAGAGAATCTCATTTTTAGTGCACATCCAGACTTGTATCTCAGAATCTTATATTGCATATATTTGTATTCTGGAACCTTCAAATGAGAGATTAAACTCAATTTTTCATAACATTCATATTTATTTCAGAACAATCTTGTTTTTAACACGTCCATACACTGAACAATTCTACAAGCACACCATACATTGGAATAAAACAGCATCAGCAATCTCTCGTTTTTACACATCCGTACGGCTCTCATCTTGATGTTAATCCTCGTTGCATATGCAAACAGGCATCGGCTAACTTGATCTTCCCACATCAGGCTCACAGCCAGCTTCGAGCACCAGCACACAGGGGACATCATTGTTCTGAACATCTGCATTGTCAAAGCATATTTCAAAGGTCAGTAACCTCTGACACATGCCTATGTGCATATGCTAACAAATCAAGCCGCAAGGCACATAAAAGGACGCAAAAGGTAACAATTGATTTCACATGATAAAATGGAAGAGAACATCTCTCATGATCATGAAATGTTATGACAATCGTTGTGAATCACCAACTTGATTCTTTCAGAACCAATGCCGAACTAGGCTGCCATCAGAAGTCATCTCGTTCATTGCCTCCATCTTCAGTAACCGATGCTTTTGGGATGAAGTGGTAGCGTTGCATAGTGATTTAGTGAAGCGCAAAGATCTTGCTCCTGCAATGATGTGTATGCGCGATCTTGCACCGTGTAATTCAGAACTCTCTGGGCTCTAGAGGAACCAAATCTGCATCGAATTAAGAAAGAGGTGAGTACAGTACTCACTCATCGACGATGAACTGGTAGGCCCGGACGATGAGCCGCAAGTTGTCGGCGTTGATGGAGGAGTCGAGCATCCCCCGCCCCCGCTCCAGCCGCACAGGCACCGCCGCCGCCGCAGCCGCCGCCTCCTCCTCGGACAGCAGGCAGCGGAGGGAGTGGGAGAGGACTCACGGCGTCCTCCAACTCCCGCCACTCCTTGGCAGCGCCCGTCTGGCCCTCGAATCCTTGGCGAAGCCGGCCCGGAGCTGACGGCGGCAGCGGAGATGTTGCGATTCTTCGGTGCCGAGCGCACGATGGAACCAAGCTGTGGAGAGAGATGAGGGGTCTGGACTGGACTCTGGAGCCGAGCTGGAGAGAGATGATGTGAGAGCAAGAAGGCATCTACGATTTGCTTAGCTATCCCGCTCATCGTACTCCAAACTCGTACTCTAAAGCGAATATTTCGTCCTGGTCATTGAGATTTTGTATTCTAAACCAATTTCTCTCGCACTCGTCGTACTTCATATATCAACTCTATACCAACTATCAAAGATATTATATTATTTTCCTCCTCGCTCATTTCTCACTCTCTCTCTCCCTCCGCTCCCCCTCTGCCTCCCCTTCCCGACTCCCTCTCCTCCCCGCGCCACGCCGCCCTCACCTCCGCTTCGCCAACGGCCCCTCTCCCAGCTCCGCTCCGCCTCCCCCGCACTCGCCTCCCCGGCCTTCCCCCACTCCCTCCGCCGCCGCTCCCTCTCCCGGCTCCGCTCCGCCGGCGGCCCCTCCCCTCCCCGCAAAGGGCGGTCGTGGCTGCAAGCGGGCACCGGCGGCCACCTGCCCTCTCCTCCCTCCCTCCCCGGCAGAGTAGGTTTATATTTAATACTACTAATTATCACTTATTTGATAGTACCTAGAATTCACACACAGCCTTAGAATCTCTACCCGCCGTTTTAACAATGTGTTGCAAAACATGAAATATTCAAATAAGATCTTGGGGTCACATGCCCCTCGAATTTTATATTCTTGTCCTGTTTTGAGAAACCACAAAGAATTAAATTTAATCTTAAAACTTAGTGAGCTTTGTAGAGTACTTATTTTCGCGATCAAATTTCACACGGCCTACAATACTAACATTTGACTCTTCATAGATTATATTATATAGTGTATATATTTATAACAATAAAGTTATAAGTATATAAAATAGTTATAAACATGAATTGAATAATATTACTATTTGTAAGCTATTTTTTGTATATAAAACATTTGAAAATAAACTTTAAATTACGTGCGATGTCTAAATTTTAGGACGGAGTACTCATCATTTTAGGAAGAACACGTAAACATGACATGGAGCTCACGCGCGCTGGCTAGTCAGTACAGAGACAACCAACCACGGTGACGTAGAGCCCTGCACACCCTGCATCCCAACCTGTGCATCCAGCCACGTCACTTCACAGCATCACTAACTTTTTTACGTCACATTACACTACTGGACCTTCACCTCGGTGACGTTCCTCTTATGTAAAAGATTTCGAGGAGGAGAGTGCTAGCAGGGCGTACCGTCGACGAGGCGGAACGGGGTGAAGTCACGGAGGTCTCGCCACGCCCAGCGGCCGCCGCCGCGGCGCGCGGGGGCGGCGGACTGGCCGGACACGGCGACATCCCGGCGGCTCGCCTCGCCCCCGGCGGCGGAGTCGGCCGCTGACGACGTTGAGAAGAGGGAGTGATGAAGGCTCACGTCCACCGCCGGGGATGCGGCGTACGCCGGCCTTGCCAGCGCCGGCGCGCGGCCGGCGAGGGCCCGGTTGAGGCACAGGCGAGCTAGAGCCATGTCAAAGCCGGGGCCAAATGGATTTGCTTCTGCCGAGCCTGAAGTGATCGCTTCGTGTTTTGGAACTTGATCGCTTCGTCACTCTGTTTGGAGGTCCAGATAGCGATGGTGCGCATATAAAGCGGCAGAGGAGGCCAGGATGCGAGTTGAGAAGGCCGGAGAGGCATCTCGAAAGGAGACGGCCACTTCTATCACCTTCTGGGGGCGCCGGGATCGACGACAAGCAAATTTCCAAAAAAACAACCCCAAAAATTCACTATGCATATAGAAGATTTCCATCACATTAAAATATTGGTGTATACATCGAGTATTAAATGTAGATAAAATCCAAAACTAATTACACAGCTTTATTGTACTCGACGAGACAAATATTTTGAGCCTAATTAATCAATTTTTGAACAATTTTTCATAAATACAAATGAAACACGACGTATTTACGACGAGGTGACATCTATTTTCAAATTCTCCACCCGTAATTTACATCTAAACAAGGGCATAATTCTTCCAGAGACCGAGAGTCTGTTTGGTTCAGTTCCCCGACTTGCCGTAGCTCAAGTGCGGCCGCGCCGCAGTTTCGGTGAAGAAAAAGATCGCCACACTTTTAGCCAGTTCTGCAGCATAAGAGCAAGTCTAATAAGAGACTGGGAGCCGGTGAAATCCAATCCGGTTGAGAGAGAAAATAGGAGAGAGAAAGAAGCGGGCGAGCCGCGAGACGCCGATAAAAAGCCGGCGTAAACCCTGCCACCGCTGCTTCCTTTGGTCTGATTGGCTGACGCTGCTCATAAAGAAATAAACAAATCTGTCGTGGAGAATAAAAAAATACGTGTCAGCCTCTGTTACAGCCGGCCGCCGGCGGTATTATTAAACATGCCCTAAAAGCTACGGAGTACGTAGACGCCAGAGAAAATGCGACAAGTTGAACGTTGGGAAACGAGGCAAACGGCGGCTTACCACAGGGGCGGTGAGCTGTGGCGAGCTCTGGACGCGAACCAAACACAGCCTGATAATGGAGGCTTCAGGGCTGCCAGCATTTGCGTTTCTTCTTATTGGCCAAAGATACGCAAAACAGGCAGACGCGGTCCAAGCGGAATCATGGCTTACTGTTGCTTGCAAGCATTTTTACGAAGCATTCCCTCTTTCAAAATGTAAAACACTGTAATCCCATCTTAAATAAAACATCACTAACTCTTATCGAGTTCATAAGGAGATGTTACTTTCTAGGAATTTAACTTGTGATCCAAGAACCAAGGAACACAAATTGAACGCTGCAGGATTACTAGTAAAACCAAAGAATATTTTACATTTGCTTAAGAGAGAGATGACATCCTGTCTCCAAGACGATCCGCAATCATCACCACACAAACTTTGGCAGCCTACTAAAGTTGCATACATTTCAGCGATTTTGGCAGCCTACTAAAGTTGCATACATTTCAGCGATTTCCTAAAGCGGCCTCAAACAGTACATTTTCATTGATAGACTCTAATCGTATAGGCCTTCCTGCTCCCAGCTGATCACGAGGAAATCCACCATTTCCTGATAACAGACAACCCAATGCACACAAGTCAATGCATTGTCTCAAACAGGATGCATATGCCAAAAGGAAGATGGAATGCAACTTTTCAAGAGATCTTACAGCAAGAGGGATCGGTTGTGGAAATGGTTTCGTGCTTCCCAGCAGGCTCTCATATGTGGCGTTATGACTGCAGTCACCAGGCAGACATTAGTGCAAAAGGCATATCAATCAGAAACTATCCTAATTTCAAAGGTTCTGCACTCCTGGAATGTGCCACTATTAAGCTGACAGCCAGGTAACAGGCAGATTCTTATACAAATAGGATATCAATGATGACCACAATATGTCACAACCTGAGGTATTTCCAATAAGGATTCATGTAACACCCAAAAATGCTCAATTTAAAATTTTTGGCATTATTTAGAGCTTGCTCCTATTTATTATAAGCTAAATAATAATTTTCTAAAATTTAAAATCAAATATATGTTCATTACTTAACCAAGCACCGCCACTGCCCCTGCCCCTCACCCACCGCCCATAACCCTAGCAGCGCCGCCGCACGCCACCAGAGCTCCCCGAGCCGCCGAGCACTCGCTCCGCCGCTCGCCGTCGTCGTCGTCGCCGCTCCGGTGCATCTTCGCCCCGGCCCATCCTTGGAGCTGCTTCGCCGCTCCACGAGGATCCCGCCAAGCTGCTCCAAGCCCAGCAGCAGCACCTGCAGCTCCCCTTCCCCGAGCAGCGCCGCCGCCGAGCTTCGGACTCCGACGAACACCATCGCCGGACCTCCTCGCTCCAATTCAGCCCCCCAGGAGCACCGCCAGGAGGTAACGAAACATCTCCCCCTTTCAATTTAGGCTCCCGAGCACCGTAGCCCACGTTCCCGCGGACGCCGACGAGCCTCGTCCGCCGGTCGCCGTCGTCCACCCCCTTCCTCTGCACGAAGCTCACCTAGAACCACCCGGATCCACTCCCCACCTCACCATGCAGCTCCAGAGCCGATTAACCGAACCCCAGACCACCCAAAACCCACTCCCCGCGGTTCACCGGAGTCCAACTCCGCCGCTCGTCGTCGTCAGCCCGCCACGCCGGCCGATGGCCGACTTGAACCCCCTAGGTCGATTCGCCAGGACTCCCTGAAGCCGTAGGACCAGATCTCGTCGAAAACCGAGCTTCCTAACCCGAGTTATGGCCAACTCCGGCGAACTTCGCCGTCGGCCGAGCAGCGCCGCCGCGCTGTCGTCTTCCCCGGCGAGGCCTGGCCGCGGGCCGTCCGATCTCAGATCGATGGCCGAGATTAGATCAAGCCGATACCCCTTCGCACTTTAAATCTTAGCCGTCCAAATCAGATCCAACAGGCGCGTATCGGTTCGCCGAGGCGCTTTTGTTAAAGAGCCCCTGAGTTTTATTGAAATCAACCCGCGGTCCATCCCAGTTCAAAAATAATTACAAATAGGTCCTGTTTTATTCGTTTAAGCCCCTTCCCTTTTTAAAATTGAACCCGCGGTCCAGCCCTTGTGTTTTTGCACGTTAGCCCTCCTGTTTTAATACGTGATTTTCGCGCTCACGTGTTCGTAGCGACGCGTAGAATAGTATTTTGCTAGGCGCAGCTACTGTCACCTTTATTTAACTGTTAAACTTGTATTAACTGGTCCACTTCAACTTTAATGTTAAAACTTGCTTTTTAGCAACATGGATTAGGGAGCTAGTAGCATGTGCTGTGTGCTTTGCTCTAGTGTCTCTCTGATTTTTACCATATTTGTTCGCTATATGTGTCGGTGGACTTCCTGGGCACACATATGGCCACATTCGGGTTTTGTGTAAATCCGGGTGTGACAATTCAGAGAGTGGCAGAAACCACAACTGGTTCATTTCCAAGAAGGTAAGAGTAATGAAGAAGGTTTTCATGGTGCAACTAATATCACAGCACAAGGAACTATTTCAGCCATTGCAAAAACGTAGAGAATTGAAGACCTTTGGCATTCCACACAAAAAAAAGGGAAACTCTGACAACAAACCTTATTTTTGGTTCTTGACTTTGTTGCCCCTGAGAATTACGCCTTCGTTTTCCAATCCACTGTTGCCTAGTCTGGTGCCACAGTAGAAGACCTATGTCGTAAAAATGAGGGGGGAAAACATCAGTGAATGAACCACAGGTTGTTTCTCGTTGTTTTATCATTAAAAATGTTGCGATGGACAGTTGTGTCAAGGCACATAACCTTTAGTGGTTGAAATCAGGAGTTATAAGGTCAAGAGATACTAAGTGGCTGTGTGATCACTGTCAGGGGTTGACCAATCTTATTGCCAGGCACAAACTTCATGTTGCAATAATTACAAATGACTCAACTTTTCCAGATTATATAGCATATCTAACAGATAACAGCAACTAATTACCAATTATAAGAGCATGTTATGGAGTTGTAACAACTGCTGCGTACAGCCATGCTAGATAATAATTTGCAAATATGTTCAGCATACAGCATCTTGTAAAATCGCTATGACCCTAAGTAGCAGCTGAATTTTATGAAGCACAAACAAACCATGCTGAAATGCAGTCTAAATGAGCATGAATGGAATTTTACAAAGAAATATTTGTTTAAAACGTAATTGTCTTGAAACTCATGGAGTATGGAACAAGCAAGCAAAGATTGCAAATTAGTAAATCAGAAAATGACACGGGCACAATTTCCTGTGCACATGACAACTCTTTTACCTTGATTTATAAATTCATTTGGGTTGCTGCTACTTCCAGCGGCATGCTGATCATTAGGTTGTGCTGTTGTGCTGATTGAAGACATACTATGTCGCGATTGCAGGGCACTATTCTCCATTTCGTGCGGACTTGAACTCCAAAAATCGTCAGACAAATTGCGCCTTTTCACTGAGCGCCCTTGAATTCTTAATCCTTTTGAAGGCTGATCAACAGCTATTATTGGAGTAGGCTGGGCACAACCAAAACAACCTCTGCTCTGTTGCAAACCAGGATCAGCCAATAAATGATTAGTAGCAGGTACTTGAGACAAGTAACATGCACATATTATTCGAGAAAAAGTAACATTTGATAACAAAAAAGGGCCTAGACTGAAAACGTGTAGTTAGACAATTCCCAATGGTGGATTAGTACAAGTTCCAGACCAGCTATGTCCAATCAGTCGGACATTACTAGGAGGGGATGGCTACCTTCTAGTAGGCACTAGGCACTTACAATCTAGGACCTTACCCTTTCCTTCCAACAGACAAGTCTTTTGTTTGCTATGACAAATTGACAGTTCATACATCTTTGTGATTCCAAGAGGCAAGCACAAACAAAAACTTTAATTGACACTAGCTAGAACCCACAAAATCAGAAAATAAAAACAATCTCCGTAGTCTGTACAGAATAAGGAAACAACTGTTCTTCTTATCCGACTACATAGACAAATTGATCTAAATAGTTCCATTTGCATATTTGCATTTAAAGGACCTAACAAATAGTGAACCCAATTTCATCTAGATAATTTGACCAACAATTTGCTTATAGCACCCAGTTGTTCACGTACTAGAACGGCAAAGATAAAACTTCCGAGGCATGCTGAAGTAGCATTTTAGATGCAAGTCTGTTACTGCAGGTAACCAGCTTGTGCAGTCATCAGTAACCAGCTGTTGGAATAACTCAAAAAAGATGCCGTACTCTTATCAAAGTACAGGCAATTTACATGCATCAGTCAATTAAATGGGCAGATAAGAGCAGAAATAGTAGCTAAGGATTCCCCCATTTTAGTTTCACAAATAAACGTACACCTATTCATCTGGGAGCAAACATCGATCTCTCTCTTTTGTGTTGTACTAATTACTTAGTTTTGTAGGCCACTGATTGCCAGCTTAAGGGAGTAAGGAAAAGAAAAAGGTGGTTGATTGCAAGCTTAAGGGAGTAGGAAAGAAAAAGGGGCTGAAGGGAAACCTATCACGAAAGCAAAAGTATCAGGATGATAACCAGCATTTCTGGAAAATAATGTTAGCGGAGGCAACGGACAGTGTAGAAACAACCAGAATACAATCAGAAAATAAACCATCCTAATCATCAATTTCATGCAGCTAACTGTAATGGTGCCATTCTATTGTTCCTTTTTTACATGACTTGAGCTGTCTAGCGTTAACTAGGATTTTAAGACTAACAAATTTCATCTTGAGGCCTGCAGAGATTACTGAGGTAACAAATTTCATCAACGGCTAAAGCCTAAAGCATTCAGCCAACCGCGTGGATACAGAAACTCCCAACCCACAGCCAATCGCGTGAGAGCCGCAGCAAGCAGACAAGCCCAGCAATCAATCACCCCGCGTATCGCACGTACGAGAGGGGCGGGAGGGAGGGAGGCGTACCCAACGCAGGCGACGAAGCGGCGCACCCAGGAGGAGAGCGACCCGCAGCTCAGCAGCATAGCATCCGGTTCCCGCCGCGCCGCCGACGGCGGCGGCCAGGCTACAGCAGCCGCGCCCACGCCCGCACCGCGATCCCCGCGAACCCTACCCCCGCCTGGCACCGGCCGGACTGGGGGGATTTACTCACCTCGCGTCGCCGTCGGGAAGAAGAGAGTGAAATTAAAAAAAAAATCCCTCGTTCTCGCCTCCACTCTCGGGGATTTATTTATTTTTTCTTTTCTCCCCCACTTCCTCTCTGTCTCTCTCTCTCTCTCTCTTGACTGATTGCCTCGATTAGGTGACGCGGCGTTCTGCGATAATGGCGGCCTCCCTCCTTATCTGCAGCAGCTCACCTCGCTTTCGGAGGCGAGGAGGGGAGGAATCATTGCGGCCGCCTGGCTGGATGGCGGCCCGTTGGCGCCGTACGGGGGGTGGATCGCGCGCGTCCGCTGCCGGATCGACGGCTGACAGGGCGCGGCCGGTGACCGGCGGGGCCCGGTGGGAATCGTTTCGGCCAAGGGGGGTTTGGGGTTTTCGAATCAGTCAGGATTACGCCGCGTTAATCGCGAGGCCGAAGGAATCCTGGCGTGCAAGCCGCCGTGGCAGGCAGGAACCGTGGGCTGGGCGAGGAATTCCGTTACGTTACGTGCTCGCGATTGCAAAGGGCACAATAGGTGCTACGCCGGCTTCTAACATATTGTTTTCTTTATGCTCTCCAAAAAGCATACGGTATTGTTTTTCTTTCCGAGCTGCCCGGTCTGCATATATATAATCAAATAAATGCTCGGCTAGGTGGTGGGTAATCACTCCGTCCCTAAATAACTGTCGTCGTTGATTTTCGTGCCACGACTTTATTTCGATTTGTAGAAAATACGTGCAAACATTTTAATCTCCAAATAAATTTATTAAAAAACTAAATTCAAATATCTATCAAATGATATTTATTATGTACTATAAATATTAATATATCGGTTAAAGATATTTCTCGGGAAGCGAAAACGATATATATTTAGAGACAGAGGGAGCGGTAGCTGGCAGCAGCAGCCTGTGGGCAATAGCCCAAGCAGCAGTGCGCGTGCGCTCATATGCACGAGTGTACACAACGAACAGCGATTTGTTTTCTTGCGATTCAGATGAGATCCACCTCTATTTGGAACCTTTCCCTACGTTGCGTTCGAAGTTTGAAAATATTGTTGAACTTTGTGTTCTGCTTGTTGAAGCAACGAAGAACCTCGATCATACTGAGTACACGATGTTGTGCACAAGCTATGCGAATTCTTGCTGTAGCATCTGCATGAGAGGATACTTTTCTACATAATCTATGTGAAGAATAACTTAAAAAATAATTCCATATATTATTGTAAGCCTCGGCCAATCTTAATCAGTTAAAATGTGGATAGAACTCAACCACTAGGACTGGATATATCGACACGGCGATCACAGCCTCTCTTAACCAAGCAAGCGGTGGCCGATGGAGACGGAGAATACGACGCAGAGATCGATTAGTGCTAGTTCAATAGTCTAAAGAGTGCCGTCATGTCTAAATCATGAAAGTAATTTAATGTTGTACATGTTAATGATTTTTCTCATAAACTTGACTAATATTGAAGAAATTTAACTTATAACAAGACTAAGGCTCACCACAATTTTGAAATAAAGGGTGCACGTAGTTTGGCGGACTAAATAATCTTAGCCTTCCCTGCTATTCCAATATTCTCGGTCTCGGTGAAAATATCGATTTTTCTGCCTAAAATTAGGGGGGAAATAATGTCACTGTGTTTATCCACTATCAGAAAAACCAGATAAAATCAAGGCAAGGGCCAAAAGGAGGCGCAAGTCCTAGTTTATTTCGCTGCTCATTCGCGTGCCTCCTCGTACTGCCATGTATGGTTTTGACGTTAGATTGATCAGTTTTTCAGTAGCTTTTAACAACCATGGACGATCACATTCTTGTTCTAGTGACACTGAACGGAAAAATCAAATCAGTTGGCGGGATGAACTTGCCAGAACAACAAAAAGGATAACTGATTCCATTACCAGCACTGTTAAGCAATGTCGTCTTCTGTTTTTTTCAGAGAATTTTAGGAAATCAAGCCTCGGTAAACCTTGTGTATTGTTATTTAATCTTACGTGACCACTATAAGTTGTGGATGTCACAGTTATATATCGACTGGCCGGAACATTACACACTCTCATTTTTACTAGCGTGCCCGTGCTTAATCAACCAAGTAATGGCAAATTAGCAGCAGCTTCACTGAGTAATCAGTGTTCGTCAACGGAACGAAATTCCATATGGGGTCAGCCGAGGTCCGAGCATTTATCCGGGACGGACACGTCTTGAAGCCACGTCAGCATCCCTCGGACACCAACCGAGCGGGAGCGTGGGCCGCGCGGAATCGTTTCTAAATCTCTCTGGCCGTGAATTTTGGGCCGGAAGGGGGGTTGGGCCAGGCTTACAATTCGCATGACTGCAGCAGCCGCGCGTACGCGTAACTCCCCGCGTGTACGACTGCAACACTAATACTGCTCAAATAGTCGTGACCCACCCCACCGTTCGGGGTTGTTCGGAGGAGGGGGCGGCCTGGGCCCAGGCTACAAGCCCTCTCCCGTCGAGGTGGGCTCATAAGCCGAGTCATCAGTGATCTTTTTTTTGAGGGCTAGTCATCAGTGATCTAGGTAATTCCCCTAAGACTGACTCCAACAATGAAATGCAATTTTGAGAGGCAAAACCATATTTGCCTTGCGTGTACAGTGATGCAACAGACATGCATTCTGTGATGTCTCCAACAGCCATAGCATTTCCCGCTCTCCTGATCGTGCCGGTTTTATTTCCCACCAACACCGAGAACTAAAGAGGCACGACCCTGACGATTTCGGCGGCTCGGCGACTGAGCAGCGTCGGTCCTCGCCGGCAACGACGAATCCAGCAACGGCCCCGGCCTCGGCACCGGCGCGCGCTGCCTTCCCTCGCCGGCAGCCGACGCCGCAGTCCCCTACCCCGATCGAAGTCATCCGTGAGCAGCCCCCTGGCTTCAACCACTGAAGACCTTCAAGAAACACTGCCTCATGACACGAAACAAGTGGTGCCGCGTTGCTGGCTGCTCTGCTTCACCAGAGCTCATGGTGATGGCCAAATCATAGATTTCTCGGCACAGGCTCGTGGTCCTTCCTGGCGCCAGGTAACACTTGTTCTTAGGATCCGGTCTGCAGATAGTTTTCCTCATTTATATCATTTTTGTCATTGGATATGTGGCTGCGATTTTAGGGATGGCGATGAGGTATATTAAGCTTTCAAACTGTGGAACGACTGCCAGTCAGGGGAGAGACGCTGATGATGTTGAGATAGCTGCAACAGTTTTGGTTGCCGGGACAAAACGTCGATGGGGAGGTTCAACACCGGGTCACAAGAAATACAAGCGCGACCGTGAAGGTGCTAACAAAATATTGAATGCTCAATATTTTGTTGAACGTCCAATTTACAATCCAGAACATTTCCGCAGGAGGTGTGTACACGAGCTGAAACATAATTTTTATTGCATTGTCATCCAAATATGCAGTAAATAATACAAATTGTATGGTAGGTATCGAATGCGGGAGAGTCTGTTCCTTTGGATTGTCGATAAGGTTACTGAAGCGGACTTCTACTTCAAACAAAAATGAAATTGTGCCGGTCAACTAGGATTTTCCCCCATCCACAGATGCACGGTTGCAATTAAAATGCTATCTTATGGTAGCATTGCTGATTCATTGGATGCTGATCTTCAGATGGGTGAGAGCACTGTATTGGAGACATTGAAGCGTTTTGTCAGAACAACAGTAAATGTTTTCGGGGAAGAATGGATCAGGCCACCATCAGAACATGAGTTACAGCAGATACTAAACGTTAATGAGGCAAGAGGGTTTCCTGGAATGGCTGGCAGCATTGATTGTATGCATTGGGAGTGGTCTGGTTGCCCCACTGCTTTGCACGGGATGTACAAGGGCCACAAAGGGAAGCCAACTATGATTCTAGAGGCTGTGGTGACTGAGGACCTCAGGTTTTGGCATGCATACTTTGGATTACCTGGATCCCATAATGTGCTGCACCGATCACCGGTCTTTGATGATTTAGCTAATGGCAGAGCACCTTCGGTTGAGTTCAATGTAAATGGCAACATTTACAATATTTGTTATTACCTAGCTGATGCGATATATCCAGATTGGGCTACCTTAATCAAGACAACTAGTGCACCCATAAGTAACAAGCACAAGGTATATGCAGAGCGGCAGGAGGCATGTAGGAAGGATATGGAGCGTGGTTTCGGTGTTCTTCAGGCTAGGTGGAAGATTCTACACTCCCCTGCTAGGTTGTGGCACCAAGAAGATCTAAATTATATTATGAGGGCTTGCATCATCTTACATAACATGATCATCATGGATGAGAAAGGTGTGGATCTTCCTACGATTCATTTATCAGAGTGGCCTGGTCGGGAGAACCCTCCTGTTTGTAATATTGCTGATTTTATAGATGCTCAAACTTTTATCCGGAACAAAGAAACTTGCCACCATCTTCGTACTGACCTTATCGATCATATATGGGGATTGTATGGTTCAGGCACTGGACCTTTTGCTCGAAAGGGAAGCATATGATTGTTCAAGCGGATCAGCTACCTTTTGAAGTCAAGCTTTTGAATGGTGTTTATGTCAAGTGGAGACAGCAATGTATGTAATGAATTAGCATGTGTCCTAGAACTTGCTACCTTGTAATGAATTAGCATGTGTCCCGGAACATGCCACCTTGTTAGTCATGTATGTAATTAAGTAGCACATCTGGAAGCATAAGTTCCACTTTTCATTATGCTCTAACACATATAACAACTGATGTTGCAAAACGATCTTTACACAGACTCTCAAACATCAACTCTGAAACATACATTCTCTTGAACTGAAATGTAGTTGTTCAAATGACACAAATAACCCTGAAACATACATACTCTCGAACTGAAATGTAGTTATTCAAATGACACAAATAACCCTGAAGCATACACACATAGTAATTAAACTCATGCATCTTTCGGGTCCGAGCTAGCAAATCCACGACGTTCCATGATCTGGCGTTGCATGCCAATGTAATAATTCTTCAGATGCGGAGCTACCTTGTCAATGTCTACTGCCATGATTGCAGCTTCAGCTGTCAGCAGTTGTGCCTCAGCTTGCTTTGCTACATTATCAGCCTCTTGTTTTCTGAGAATTAAATTCTCCTCACGCTGCTGCTTCTTGAGATCTTGATATTCCCTTTGAAGGCTGAGTTTCTCATCTTTCCTAGTAAGGATCTGAACCATTTGTTCATCTTCCTTCTAGTGGCACTTCTCCCTGTTGTCGTGAATGCGTTGAAGAACATCAACTGCTGTGCTAGATGAGGAAGCATCTGTGACTCTCTTTCTTTTAGCACCATCTCTTCCTTCAGGTCTAGCACGCATGCCATTCTCATTACCTTCCTCTGGCACTACAGCAGGAGCTGTGTTTGCTTGTGAAGAACCTTCCCCCCTGTCCCTGCAGAGTTGCTGTTGAGCTCCAAAATCTTGGCATTCCGTTTTGATTCGTTTCGGAGGATTTTCCAGCAGTGCATGAATTGGAAAGGTTCCACAGCCTCATACATACAGACTGCATCGTTAATCTGGAAAATTCAGACCTCTCATCAATGGCATGTGAAAATATTCAGACTAGCACTAAGCTTAGTTTTGAAAAATGACTCGAAAAGAATACACTTTAGATCAGTTTAAAGTACAAGAGCATGCCCTGTCTTGTTCATTCTTCCCACTCTCATTTAGACGATCAACGGCAGACTTAAACCCACAGAACTTGTTCACTGATCTTTTAATGGTGCCCCACCTATACTGGACAGCTAGTTGGCTGCGGTTACTTCCCTCTGGCTTAAAATTATTAAAATAATCATGCAACCGTTTGTAATAACCTCCTTGAGTTTGATTGACACCTACATATTATCCAAAAAAAAGTTTATACCTATATAATAACAAGGCTTGACTAAGGAATTGTTGCTTGACTAACCTGCTATTGGATCCTTGCTTACGTTGAGGAAGGCGGAACAAAGGACTCCATCTTCTTCTTTTGTGAAACCACCACCCCTCCGTGACACCTTCTTCTCCTTGACTTTCCGTGTTGTAGGAGGTTGCACAATCTCCACATCTTCGCGATAAACTTGTGCACCCATGGCATAATTCACCTATCCGACAACCACTAATGCATATGAATAATTTCATGATGATAAATAACTTTAGGATGTAGCAGCTTACCTGTTCGGACTGTGGGCACTCAAGAGGGTCTATCGAGGATTGTAGCTGATAGGCCCATTGATCAGGAGCATAATACGGGGAATGTGATTATCCATTCTGAAATAAAGATTGAAGGAGTGAATGACAATATGAATCATAGACATCAAGAGCTATCCAACCTTGAATATACTAATCTGAAAATAATATGTAATGCCAAATTTGATATAGACATGATTCACAATTTTGCAATCTCTGCATACACGGATGACATTCTACTTGTAGAAATAAAAACCTAATGAGTGATGAATAGGGGAAAACAAGAATCGACAACAAAGACTTCACAAATCCACAGATCTACCCTACCCAAAACCTACAGAAGCATGGAATGCGAACTGCATCGAATCCACCAAGAAGAAAGGGAGCCGCATGGAATCCACCAAGAAAAAGGGGAATGCGAACTACTGCAGTTGACACTCACCGTTGCGTGTGTTTCTTGTGGTTGCGCCGCTGCTTCGCGCCGCTGCTCGCCCCGTACCCGCCCACCTCGTGAACGCCGGCTCCACCGCGGCCTCGTCGCTTCACGCGTTGATGTGGGCGAGCCGGCCTTGACGCCCCGCTGCACCCCGCGCACCGCCGCGCCCCTGGATCGACGCGCCCGTTGCTCACCTTGCAAGGTCGTCGCCCTGCGCGCCGGCCGCCCCGCCCGTGGATCTGTCCGCCTTTCGGCTTCTGCTTGTTGGCCTAGGAAGATTTGCGTTTGAGGAGAGAGGCATTCTATTTTTGCATCTTCTCTCTCCTTTGATGCAAACTGCCTCCGCCTTTTGCATTCTCCGTTGGGAACGGTTTTGGTGCTGCACAGTGCCAATTCGTGAGCCATATTTGCTTTTGCCTATGCTGTTGGAGTCAGTCTAATGAGACCCCGGGATGCATCTGCCTGCCAGCATCACAGTACTTAAATGGGATTGTCTCGTCCAAACCCTCCTCGACCCTATTTTTTTGTTTTTTTCTCCGCTGCTCTTTCTTATAAATTTTCTTTAAAACAATATATTTTTTATTTCTTTTCTGAACTGCTCTTTCATATAGATTTTCTTTAAAACAATATATATGACGCCAGCCACATAATAATATTTCACCTGGACAACTTCTCCCTTTCATTCCATCGTAGTAGTCGCCATCTGATCGCCTTCTTCTGATGCTACTCACAATGTATGAGTAGTGTTGACACGAGATCGCGCCAACGAAGTCGCCGTTGCCTTGAAGCGAAACCGGTCAGACCGCTTTATGAAACCGGTCAGACCGCTTTCGTGAAGCTAAACCGGTCAGACCGCTTTATGAAACCGGTCATACCGCTTTTGATGGGGCGACGGTGAAAACCTAAAATCTCGAGCTCGGGAGGGACCCCGTCGGAGCTTGAGAGTCTAGGGTTGTTCTAGGGTCGGCAGGCCACCTAGAACGTCCTCAAACGTCGTCGAGACGAGAGAAGAACAGAAGATACGGGGGTTGGAAGAGCTAGGATTTGGAGATAAAAGTAATGCAGAACATAGAAAGATAAAAGTAAAGACAAAACGATAAAAGGTAGATTTGATAGATTCGATTGGATTGGATATTGGCTGATCCTCAATCGGCCTTCGGCCCTTTATATTTATAGGGTGGGATGGTCTTACCCCGTTGAGTCGATTACAATATGGTATAAAACTTGGAGTCCTAAACCTACTCAAATTCAGACCCAAACCGGTCTGACCGGTTTTCCTAGGTGCATAATCTTCCCGAAGTCATAACTCTCTCATCCGGAGTCCAAAATAGGCGTTCCACATATGCATCTTGATCGTCTCGACGAGAGCTACGCAATGGTGAAGTCCAATTTGTATTTTGAAAATGTTTACTAAACCGGTCTGACCGGTTTGTGCATACCGGTCAGACCGGTTTGCACCGCCGGGCCAATTTTGGTCGTCAATAAGTAGTACAAGCGCCCGTCCTCTGGCCTTTTTGTCTTATAATAATAAGAATGTTAATCATCATGAACTGCACATTGCAGTCGAGAAACCGTAAGAATGTTTATTGTCGTAACTCCATATATATAGAAAGATCACATTAGAATATGAAACATTTCTCACGGGTCTTATGGTCCGATGAAAAAAAAACTCTAAGCAAGCAAAAGTCATGCATATCTACCAAATAATCCATGTTTCATATCCCGATTGAGCAAATCTATTTAGAAAAACAATGACGGCAACCGATCTGAGAAGTATTCATGATACAAAATCCGAAGGATATTAGCGGTGCTAAAAAATGGCCTCCCGAGAATGAGGGGCGTCTTTGTGTTGACCTCTATGTCGAGCACCACAAAGTCCGCGGGCACGAAAAAATCCCAGATTCTCACCAGAATATCCTCAGCAATTCCTGCGAGGCATAATTGACCAACTGATCCGCTGGCTACAAGCATATGGCCGTAGGGGACAATGAAGTATAATTCAATTTATCAAACACTATCTTGGGTATGACGCTGACGCTTGCTCCAAGGTCGCAGAGGGCATGGTCGAAGTGTTGAGCCCCGATGGATCACACGATGGTAGGACATCATGGGTTCTTCTTCTTTTCTGGGAGATCATTCAAAATAGCTGCACTGCACTCTTCCGTTAGTTTAATTACCTCGGTGGTCGGTATTGGCCTTTTGTTGTTGAGGATGTCCTTCAGATACTCGGCATACGTGGGAACCTGTATAGCTTCGGAATATTGACATAGAGTTTACGATTACCTCGACAAATTTGCTGAACTGTTCATCCACTGTCGGCTTGTGGCATCCTCTTGGGAATGACAGAACAGTCGTGTCATAGGATTCATGAGGGGGCGTCTTTGCTTCCTTGTGGGGACTGCTTTTTCTGAGGTTCTGCCACAACCTGCTCCTCTTCACTATCACTGGTTGGAGTGGCTGTCTTTTTACCTGCACCGTTAGGATATCGCGGGTTCCAAGTGGTCTTACCCCATCTCCTGGGGTGACCGTTTTAACCTTTTCATAAGGGCAATTCTTTGGTTGCCTAGGAATTTTCCCGGCTACAGAAGGTAAAGAAACAGCTAACTGAGCCACTTTAGTTTCTATCATTTTATTAAAGCTCAGTTAAATTTTCATAGCAGAAGATAATAATTCCATCTTAGAATCTTTTGTCGTTTGCAACAAACGGTAGAAAAGAACGAGTTCGTGGATGACAATAAAGTCTAGACAGTGACTAATTGGAATCCTAATTTTCCTTGTCTTACTACTCGCCGCCGTATGTGCGATTATTCAGCTTTATGTGGACCGCCCGCACGTCTCATTTCAGAACTTGTGGTCGCCAGTCTTTGCCCACGTGCTCATTAGTCAATGAGGCCAACTATATATCTTTTGGTCGCAGCAGGATTTTAAGAGCACAAAGCTTCGAGACCAACTAGCATTCACCTGATTGCCAGATACTGCGCAGGCTACCACTTACAAACTATGCATCGCTCCACTGCCAAGTTCTTGCTCCATATCGTGGCCGTCGCCTGGAGCTGGAGCTTGTTGTCGGTGTCGCATGCACTCCAGCGGAAAGATGTTAGCAGCGCGAGCTGCTTCCCGCACGAGAGGGACGCGTTGCTGGCCTTCAAGGAAAACATCACCAGCGACCCTTACGGCACCCTCCCGTCCTGGCAACGATGGCGGAATGATTGCTGCCGATGGAAGGGCGTTGCGTGCAGCAACCAAACCGGCCATGTCCTCAAGCTTGATCTTAGCCTTGGAAATTTGGCAGGCCAGATAAGTCCTTCCTTACTGTCTCTAGAGCATCTGGAGTACCTGGACTTCGATTACAACGTTTTGCTATCTGGGCATGATGGTCGTTTCCCTGAGTTCTTGTGTTCTTTCAAAAACTTGCGACATCTCAGTCTCTCGCGGCTGTCGTTTGCGAGCATAATGCCTGCTCAGCTTGGCAATCTTTCCACGCTGGAATACCTTGACCTCACTGACGCATACTTTTTGCCAAGTCAAGTGCCGCCTCAGCTCGGAAACCTCTCAAACCTGCGAGTCCTTCTCCCTTGTACGCAGAGTTATCTGTACTCAACAGATATCTCATGGTTAATTCGTCTTCATCGGCTTGAGTATCTTGACATGAGTGGCACAAATCTAAGTACAGTAGATAATTGGATTCATGTGGTGAACATGATTCCATCTCTGGAGTCTCTCTCCCTTCCGAATTGCTCGCTTTCCAGAGCAAACCAATCGCTTACTCACATAAACCTGACAAAACTTGTGACGCTTGAGTTGTCCATGAACTACTTCGGGCACCCAATTGCATCCAGTTGGTTTTGGAACGTAACAAGCATTCAGTCCCTCGCGCTTAGTGAAACCTTTCTTTACGGTCCATTCTCTGATGCACTAGGACGAATGATGTCCCTCTCTCACCTGGAATTTGACAAAAATGGAAACTCAGCCACGATGACAGTAGACTTGAAGAATCTATGCGAATTGGAAACCCTGTTGCTCGATGGAAGTCTATCATCTGGGAACATAACAGAGTTCATAGAAAAGTTGCCACGATGTTCTTCTAGCAAAATATACTACATAAGTTTGAATGACAATAATATGACAGGAATATTGCCAGAAAGAATGGAGCACTTAACTAGCTTAACTGCTCTTAGCCTGTCTAACAACAGCATTAGTGGATCTATATCGCCAGGGCTACAGAACTTAACTGGTTTGGGAGAACTATTTCTCAGGTCCAACCGGCTTAGCGGCCAGATACCATTGCTGCCAAGGGGCCTTGATATATTGGACGTCTCCATGAACTTCTTGTCTGGGAATTTGCCGTTAGAGTTTGGAGATCCAAACATTGGAGTACTGATTCTATCCTCTAATAAAATTACTGGTTCTGTTCCTAAAACGTTTTGTGAGTTGCAAAACCTAAGGGACTTGGATTTGTCAAATAACTCTTTCTCGGGAGAACTTCCTATCTGTTCTCCGATGCCAGAAGTGAGATCCCTGCTCCTAAGTAACAACAACTTTTCTGGAAAGTTCCCATCCTGGATCCAAAGCCTCTCCAATCTAACTTTGCTTGATCTTTCATGGAACAAATTCTATGGAACATTACCAATGTGGATTGGAGATCTGGCGAGCTTGCGATTCCTAGATCTGAGCCACAATATGTTCTATGGGGATATTCCAGTGAACATCACACATCTTAGACAGCTTCAACTCTTGAATTTAGCAGTCAACAATATGTCAGGATCAATTCCTCATTCATTGTCAAACCTAATGGCAATGACAAAAACACATCCGCCCAACCCTGACCCTGATTGGTACGTAGGTTGGGTAAATAATGGTTTCCAAGGTATTTTGTCTGAAGTGACGAAGCATCAACAATATCAGTATGCGGCACAAAGTATTTTTTATATAGTTGGCATCGACTTGTCTCTCAACCATTTAACTGGAGGAATTCCAGATGAAATAACTTCTCTTGACGGATTGAGGTATTTAAATTTATCAAGGAATGGCTTGAGAGGAAACATTCCAAACAATATTGGGGCCATGGAATTAGTGGAATCAGTTGACTTCTCATGGAACAGTCTTTCCGGTGAAATTCCACCAAGCTTGTCAGACTTGACATTTCTAAGCACCTTGGACTTGTCGTATAACAATCTATCAGGAAGAATACCGTCTGGGCATCAACTTGAGACCATCTATGACAACAACCCATCTATGTATGACGGGAACAGTAATCTTTGTGGACATCCTCTTCGGAGGAACTGCTCTGGAAATAGTGATCCTAAGCATGGCAATGAAGAGGCAAGTGGAAAGAATTCAGAACCAATGTTCTTTTACTTTGGACTCGTATCAGGCTTTGTATTTGGCCTCTCGGCGGTGCTCTTTGCTCGACCATTCATGAAGTCATAAAGAATTGCTCCCACAATGTAGTACACATCATATTTATTGAAAAACAGAGTGACAATGTGCGAGTGAGTTGTGCAATCCTTTTTTTTTCTATACCAAGCATGTTTATTGCTGTTCAGTCTTATGTGATCGTTGTAAGTTGTGGATGTTACTCGATTGGGGTTGGATGTATCCACCGGATGATTGCACCCTCTGATTTTTTACTCACATGACTTTTTACTCACATCCTCGTTATGCTTCCCAGAACACAAAAGTAAACGTCGAGGGTTCTTGGATCCTAACGTGGGCGATCGTTTCGTGCCTTCGTCGCCGTATCAACGAACGCGGACGATGAAGATGCGCGCGGGGCGAATCGTTTCGATCTCTCTAGTGGATTTTGGACCTGGTCTTGTTTAGATCCCAATTTAGGACACCCAAACTTTAGAGTTTGATAGTAAATATGTACTGTAGCATTTCGTTTGTATTTGTGAATAATTGTTCAAACATTGATTAATTAGTCTTAAAATATTCGTCTCGCAAAGTACAATAAATGTGTAATTAGTTTTTTTACTCAAAATACGGGGGGAGAGCTTCCCGACCTGAAACTTTTTATTACTCCCGGACGTAGCCAGAATCAACGGTTACATCGACGCAAGTGCGACCGCCATATGCTAATAGAACACAAAAGTAAACGTCGAGGGTTCTTGGATCCTAACGTGGGCGATCGTTTCGTGCCTTCGTCGCCGTATCAACGAACGCGGACGATGAAGATGCGCGCGGGGCGAATCGTTTCGATCTCTCTAGTGGATTTTGGACCTGGTCTTGTTTAGATCCCAATTTAGGACACCCAAACTTTAGAGTTTGATAGTAAATATGTACTGTAGCATTTCGTTTGTATTTGTGAATAATTGTTCAAACATTGATTAATTAGTCTTAAAATATTCGTCTCGCAAAGTACAATAAATGTGTAATTAGTTTTTTTACTCAAAATACGGGGGGAGAGCTTCCCGACCTGAAACTTTTTATTACTCCCGGACGTAGCCAGAATCAACGGTTACATCGACGCAAGTGCGACCGCCATCTGCTAATCGCACCTTTGTCATCTTGAGATACAAAACGGTGAGACCAGAGGTCAAGATCATCACAGATCACAGAGAGGATGCGTCTGTTGGAGAATGGTTCATTGCGAAAAATAAAGCTATTTCGGGCCTCCCATATGCGCCAGAGGAGGGATAAAAGTACAGCCGGCCATACAACAGCATCCGCAGGCACCGGAGTGTCGATCGTCCAGAGGGTGTCCACCAGCAAGTTGCCAAGATATGGGAAACCTAACGCTGTCCAGAGGGCTTGGCTGTCGCTGCAATCAAAGAAAAGATGGCGCCTATCTTCACACAGCGATGTGCAGCGACTGCACTTGCTGTCCGGCATGACGTGCTTGGAGTGGAGGTTAGAACGTGTGCTCAGGCGATCTTTGAAGAACAGCCAACCAAAGATTTTTACTTTGTTGGGGATTTTGGACCGCCAGATGAAATGGCCACTAAGGTCATCCTGCAGCACCGGTGACATAGCAGAATAAGCATCCTTGGTCTTGAACGCCTTCCCGGTTGTGGCGAGGACTCGAACATCATGGCCTTCGACTAATTGCACCTGCTGTAACAAATCAAGGAGAGTAACAAGCTCACGTCGTGCGTCTGTTGTTAGCCTTGGACGGAGATGCAATTCCAAATCATGCTGAAAAACATAGTGAACCGAAATGTTAGGCCGCAAAGCATGGGAGAAGAGGGCAGCAAACGCAACAGCAAGCGGGCCAGAAGGGAGCCAGTTATCATGCCAGAAGGCAGTAGATGATCCGTCGTGGACCACGACGCGGGTGATGGATCGGTAATTCTCAAGTTCATCGTTGACAATCCGCCAGATATAGGAGTCAGACTCCGAAGGATATTCATGTGCATCGTTGATGTCGTGCATGAGCCAATCTTTCCATGGAGCAGGATCCCTCGAGAAAAGTTTATTAACGAATTTCATGAGAAGACAACGATTTTGAGTTTCCAAATCCTTGAGACCCAGACCGCCACTGGCCTTTGGGATACAGACATGTTCCCAGGCGACTAAACAGCAAGCGGGCCAGAAGGGAGCCAGTTATCATGCGTCTGCTAGAGAATGGTTCATTGCGAAAAATAAAGCTATTTCGGGCCTCCCATATGCGCTTGTAATTAGTTTTTGATTTCATCTATATTTAGTACTCTATGCATGTGCCACATTTTGATGTGATGAGAATCTTCTTTTTACCTAGTGGAATTTAGGGTGAAATTTAGAAACTAAACAAGGCTCTGGCGTGCAATTGGACCAATCGCATATATATATATAGCTACCATCACCATCAATATACTATTGTGTGTATGTTCACATACTCATTTATCAGTTTGAATACGTTCGTATACTAATTCTAAGATACTCCAAAGCGAATTGCACGAAAAAATTCAGAAGCAACCATATTTTTAAAATTTATTATGATTATACTATTATACTAGTATATAGAAATTAGTATGCCAACGTACTCAAAGTATGCTTACATACTCAACCTACGTACCATCTAGACAGTCTAGTATCATCATATAGTACATGTACATACTCTTCGTTGGGTCATACACGTCTTCTAACATGAGATACACAGATGAAAGTAGCTGCATGCGCATGTAGAAATAATTTTTCCTATATATAGGACCAGGTTATTTAGCACCCAGCGGCCAGTTTCGGTCGGAGCTCCGGCGAGCTGAAAAGCGAGCTGAAAATTACTCCGTTTTCATCCACGAGAGTAAATGTCTTGTATCAGCTTTCCTGTGGGTCCTTTTTAATGCGCATTTATGTGGTTGGCTTCAATTACGACGGGATTGCTATTTAACGCGTGCGTGCAACGGTATAGCGGTCCGGGCTGTCGGAGCACCGGCGAGGTTCCTAGTAAGAATCTAACTGTAACCGTAAAAATCAGATGCCCCTCGGTTCCGCAGCTGATTTTAATTGTTGTTAATTGCTTCTCTCGCCAGCGAGACCTTGGATCCGTAAATCTCATGTTCAATCCAGCGACCGTATAAATTGGTTGGACCTTCGTTCTCCATGCAACGCTGGCGCAACATCCGTCCATGGTGCGGCACGGGAAGGAGTCATGGATGCATGGACGTCCTTGCTGCGCTATTGTGTGGAAATCAAATTGGAGACGATTTGTTCATCTGAACCGTAATATCGTTATAGTGGAATTAATGAATCTGGACGAGCATCCATGCATGGCCATGAGGGGCATTAGGGAGGGGTAAGATGTGGTTCGGTGTGGGGAAGAGACGGAAAGAATGGAAGGAACTTTTTTTTTGATACAGGAAGGAACATTGAATGTTGCATGCGTGATATCATGGATTGAAATGAAACTGCATGCATGGGACGAGAAATCTACGGCTTCCGTGCAACCACATACTATATTTGATGCATGGTTAATCAATTTTGGACGCATGTTTCCGTGATGTCTACAAACACGAGTTCAATGGCCGGATCGCTTGGCTACGTGTGACCAAGATGCATGCGAGGCCATGCAGCGCAAATTCCGTTGACAGAACCATCATCTGGGTGTATCTGGGCATGCAACGAGGTAATGCAGCAGTTATTTAGCTTATCAAATGCGGATATTGATTAGCTGTATATATTGGGTGCATCTGAGAAGTAACTATAAAGTAGCACAGTAGTAACATTGTTAACAGTCGAGACGTATTTTTACTAAAATCGGAGAAGAAATTGTAGCATAAGCTTCCGTTCGATCAGGTCTTAGCTTAGTCATCCTGACATTTCCATTTTTGGTTTTGTGCATGCAAGGCTTGCTTGATCTCTTTGGCACACGTCTTGCCAACGAGTTTTTCTTTTATAAACAATAGGAGTTTTTTTTTTCATTTGACTGTAGTATTTTTTTCAAGTGTCAATAGCAGTATCTTTTTATTAAAAAATAGGAGTGTTTTTGAAATGTCACGAGTATTTTTCAATTGATAAGAGTATTTTTTCCAAATATTACTACTATTTTTAAAATGTCACTACTATTTTACAATTGAGAAGTATCTTTTAAATATCAAAGAGTATTTTTCAAATAAGTAGCCATGTATTTATTTTGAGAAGTATTTTTTTCCATGTGTCAAGAGTATTTTCAATTGTCGGCGGAGTATTTTTTCATTGACAAGAGGAGTACATTTTTTTACTGTCGGGAGTATTTTGTCAAATGTATTATTCAATTGACAAGGAGCGCAAATTTATAATACAAAATTGTATGATTGAGTATAATGATAGACAAATACAAGATTGCTAGCTGTTAAAATATTCACGAACGCAAACATCTGGAGCCACCAACCACTGATGTGGGTGCTTGTTGTGCAATGTACCATGGATAATACCACAACTTGTACAAAATAAGAAACTGCCATGAACAAACAAGAAATGCTCGTATGTATAAATTGGAAGGTTAGTTAATAGGCATAGTTGGTTGAAGAGGAACAAATACATCATCCAGTCGAGTGCTGAAGCGAAGAAATACAACAACTGAATAAATATATCCATACAAACGTGCACAGTCACAAAAATATTTCAAGTACCTGCATTTTGATCGAACAGACCATTATAAAATCAATTCAAAGGTTCAGATGCAAATTGAACACCTATGAGGATGTTTTTTGTACCATAATTTCACAGTAGTAATTCTGCAACCGTAAATCAACCACTGATGAGTAGTAATTCAAATGTCATGATTAAATCAGGAGTATTTTTCTCCAAACATCAGGAGTATTGTGACTTGACTACAGGAGTTAATTTCAAATGTCAGGAGTATTTTTCACTTGATCAATTCACAATAGGAGTATTTTTCTTCTTCTAAATATAAGGGGTGTTTTTCAATTGATGAGGAGCATTTTTTTCAAATGTTAGGAGTATTTTCAATTGACCATAGGAGTATTTTTCAAATATTAGGAGTATTTGTTTATAGACGAGCAATATTATCAATAGAGGGTGCTCTACAATACTATGTGACAATGCGAAGTAAAGGAAATACTGCCTCTTTTTCTCTGAAAAATAAAGAACTGATTATGTTGACGAGATAAGTATGTCGGGAGTATTTTGTCAAATGTGAGGAGTATATTCAACTAATCTCTAGTACTTAATAAAACTAAAGAGGAGAAAAAACGTCGCCAAACAACCCGTGGCCTCGCTACTCTACGCACCTCGGCGCCGGCACGTGGGCCCGAAGATGCGGTTCCACGCCGGGTTGACCTGCGCTCCACCTTCCTGCGCACCTCCACTTCCGCCTCGCCCCCTCCCTTCGGTTTCCGTCTCCGAGCTGCCCGTCTCCCCGCCTCCTCCCGCAGCCGCCGTTGCCCGTGCCACTCCCACCCACCCACGTCCGGAGCCACCGCCTTGCCCGCTCGCGGCGACCTCCGCTGTCGCCTTGCCCGCCCGCGGCCGACCTCCTTCGCCCGTCGTCCATCCGCTCCCACATCCGCCCCACCCCGTCTGACGCCCTTTTTTCTCCGCCGCCCTTGCTCCCGTCACCGCGCTGGCCACCGCGTCCCTCGCGTCCACCTCGCTGTCGCGCCCGTCCGGCCTCGCCGCACCCGATCCGCGGCCGCGAGGGCCGCCGCACCCGATCCGCGGCCGCGAAGGCCGCCGCACCCGATCTGCGGGCGCGAAGACGAGCCACCCGCCGCCGCCTCCCTCCCCAACCCCACTCCTCTCGCCGTGGAGATCTCGCTGCCTGACGAGATCTACCGATTCCGCGCTCCCTAACGCGTCTCTGTTGGAAGGGGTCCGCAGGTTCCATGGGGTTCCCGCGGATGAGAGGCTCCACTGGCGCTCCTTCCTGGTGAAGCTCGGATCCGAGAACCTCAAAGGATCCAAGAACGAGGAGCTCCACGTTGCTTCCCACAAGTAAGTTGCTTTCGTAATCATCGAATCACCAAATCGGCGAGGATCGTGTCATTTCGCTGTTGATAATCACTGGGGACTGCGGAAAGCTTATACTAGCACTGATGCTTATGATCCTTTTCGTTCTTGGAACCATCTCATCTTTGAATCTTTTAACTCCAGGAAAAAAAAACCTTGTCATCAACTGGTTCCTTCTGACTATTTATTATTGTTGATTATGATTATAAGAAAACATGTCAGATCTCTACAATTTATCACCTGTGCTACTTTCCTATTGATCAGTTAATTCATGTGTTCTTAGGACTGTTTTGTGCTAAATTTGACAGTTACATGGGACATTAGAAGTGGAAGATCCTTTCTGCTACTTTATTGGTAATTTATCCAATATATAGCTCTGTTCAAATATGCTTTATCCATTAAACAATGGAGTGGTTAATTTGATAGCCATTCAAGAAGAACTAATGCTGGTATATGTGCCACGATGATATGCTTCCTGGGCACATTTATCATTACGACTTTGGGGTTAATAGATTGGATTCCTGAATTCTTTAACCTTTGAAGACACTAGAACATTTATCAATTATCTATCAATTATCAAAATCCTAATAATAGGAACTATCACTTATCATGATTCTAACAATAGAAATGAATTTTTACCATTATGCAGCATAAAAGGGCGTTACGTAGGTGAGACTGTAAATCAGTTTCGATAATTTTACCATTATGCAGCATAGGGTCAGGCACAAGCAATTACATGTTATCTAAGTAACTGTACATTCAACAATACAGAAACCACAACCAAGCAGTATGGTCTAGCAGAATAATCCATAAAAAAATGTTGAGTTGTCAAGAATCTCATCTCCAATCCTCCTTTCTTGTGACTAAGCATCATCCAAGCCTGGCCTTCCTTCAATGTATGTGTGCAAATACATCTGCATGTCTGATTAACAGGATCTGATGCATGTAGTGTGCATTGTTCTGTTTCATTTGACTAAGAATTTCAGGAAGACAATTCATTAAAGGAGTTGGATTGATTTTACATATCTTAAGTTTGTCAATTTAGGAACCATGTTAATTTGATAACTCTGAATGCGGTATGTAGCATTTTAAGCTGCATTCTTTTTTTTTTTTGCTTCTGAATGGCATTCTAGGTAGCCATGAGGTATCTTGTTCAGTTTACTCTCTTGCCTGTGTCAGGATTATTGCGTGTAAGTTGAAGTTTCCTTTGTAAATAGAATGGGAGCTGCAACAAATTAACCACACTGTCCTGAGATCCATTTCCTATTATCAGAGATGGGGTATCACTTGGCCATCACTTTTTTCTGGACCCTTCTTTATTAATGTTAATACACCGTTAATTCTTGTTCTGTTATTACGTTGCATTTGCTTCTTTTAGCAGCATGATGTCTAATAGTAATGTGAATTGTCCATTTGTGCTTCAGAATTCAGATAAAGGAAAAACCTTTGCCCAGGTTAGTTTCTTCCATCCATCTTATGAGGTTCCTCCCTCTGGCTGTTGGAAGCTTCTTATTTTATTGTGTTAAATTAGCGTTGATAAGGGTTCCTAAGGCAGTTCATACCAGAGTTTAGAGAAGAAGTGTTGACGTAAAATCCGCACCTCACGCCAAGCACACAGCAAGCCGAACAAAGCTGGCTTCAAACGTGGCCCGGGCTTTCGAATCCGGAAGCGTGCCATACCATTCTTGTAGTTTGATTGTGACCTTGTCCCATTGACTGCCATCCTCAGATGGCCTACAAGTTAACCAAAGTTGCATATAATGCCATGCATGAATAGAAAAACTTCAATTACCTAGCAGACAGAGTTAGTTTCCTCGTCATAAATAATGATGCAAAAACTTTGCTATCTTCTAAAATGAAGCAAGCTTACTATAAAATCCTCAGTTACTTGGAGCCAAACTAGCCTGATCACATACCATGTGTGACGAGAAAAACCTTCAATTATGTCCATGCCAAAACCTTACTATTTTACAAAATGGAGTCAACAAATCATAAAAAGCTCAGGTATTTGCAACCAAACTATCCTGATCACAAATGTCTTCATGTGTGACCAGAAAAGGTTGAATTATATGAAATCAGCAAAGCAGCAAAGATAATTCCATTAATCTAGACCTCATGTATCCTGACAACACTTGCACAAGAATGCGTCAGTTCTGAGCAATCATGATTCTAAAAAAGAGCACTGAAGGTACTGTACAAGTGAATTAATTTGGGTAGAATCACTGAGCAAGGCATCAAGAATGTTAAATGTATGAGGAAGGAAACAAAGCGAAACTGTGAAAGGATACCTTAAACCTGTCACAAAAAGAATAGATCTTTTCTTAGAAATTTCAGTTTTCAGACCCCAATGTTCAGTTTTTTTATTAACAAAAAATGTTTATTATTTCCAGATGCGCAAACAATTGTGAATTGATGAGACATTATTACTGTAACGCATTTGAAAGATTCAGGAGGAACATGAACGTAGTTGTTCAGTAGAAAAAAAAACATTATGGGAAAAGGACTGCTAGACTATCCTGGAATTACTTATCAGACTGCAGAAATGTAAATAACTAAAGCAAAGATTTACTTGAATATTACAGTCATATATTCCCATCTGGTTTGGGTGGTCAAACTCCAATTTGTTCTATGATTCAAATCTTCCTACTACTATATAGTATATAGTG
>OAMR01000679.1:553069-574509 GCA_900205405.1 Echinochloa crus-galli | reverse complement strand
GCTGCCCCTTTTGTAAACTTGCACATCGTGATTCTTTCTTCAGATCCAATACTCACTAGACCATCATCTGTCAAGAGGAAAACCCTCCTTATAACTGCTCCCTCAGTTGTAAAGAAGAAAAGAACAAGTAGCAAAACCAAGGTCAGAGTCCTTTTTCTTTGACTATAATGCTTTTGGTGTTTTTGCTCAGCTTTGTTTCTTTTTGATTTCAGTCCAAAGAACAACAGCCAGCAATCAGTACAGGTCCTGCCGATGCTCCAATGATTGGTAAAATTTCCTCACATTTTTGTCTTTAAAGTTCCTTGCCTCTGCCGAATGATGACGCATTCCCGACCGCAGAGCATCTTTGCCGAATGCTTCAGAAAAAACCTTTTTAGCCGAATGGCATCCTTCTACCAAATCCGGCCCACATGTCAGCCTCTTCCTGGTGCCAATTTTTGGTGTTAACAAGAAGTCTTCGAGTTCTGATTTTCTGCAATCCCTTCCGGTTTAACTTATTTGCAGTATTACTCTTTAATGAGTGCACAACTTAGCTTCTCTTTAATGAGTGCACAACTTAGCTTCTTTTACCAGGACAGGACTGTAATGCAAAACTCGAATTGTTGCTGGTTCTGTCATCATTAGCACATATCTGATGATTTCTTTTCTTCTTTCTATTTCCTGTCAAGCATCGCCTTCTGGTATGCACGTTCTGTTTGCTTCCTCCCTCGTGTATTTCTTTGACACAAGGACTGAAACTGAGTAAACGAAAAGGAAGAAATAGTTGTTCCATGGACTGAATTAATAAAAGTCTGGTATATCTCTTCTGTATGACTTTATTGGTTTTGAGGTAACTAATCAGGCATATATATAGATTCTTTAAGCTTTCAAAAGCTACTTAAGAGAACATCGATTACTTCTAATATGCATTCATGGCTATCTATTATGCATTCATGTCTATCTATTGTGTTTCAGATTATCAAACAAGCTACACCAGCGGATCTGTCTATTTTTTTACCATTCATGGATCCATCAAGAAATGGCAAAAAAAGGGTTCCTCTTGGGGACGTCACGAATACTACTACTCAAGGTAGTCATACCTTCAGCATTTTCTTAGTGTCATTAGGTGCACATAGTTGTTTTTATGCAACAATAGTGAAATATTTTCGTGACAGGCGATCATGACACGGTTGGACAACGTCCGGAAGAAGAGGACCCTAAGGCCCGTAAGAGGCGGATGGATAGAGAACGGTGTGCATCGATGTCTTCTGAGAAGAGGAACGAGCATAACAGGAGAAGACGTGAGAGGAGGATGGAGACAAGAGTTCGGATCGACGCGAGTGAACGAACTGAAAGGAATGGGGGTGATCAGGTGCAACCCTACAAAGAAGCACTACCTAGACCTGCGTTTCTGTGTGAGTTCTTTCACCACCAATTTTTTGAACTGAGAGATATATTACAATCAAACAGGAAATATACAATATCAATAAGTAGTTTTACTCATATGCTGAACATGCACTCTGTGTAGATACTGACTGATTTACATCGACATCCGGCTTACCGTGAAAAACCCAGTGCTCAGTCGTTGGCCCAGGCAATTGGTGGATGGAAAATTATGACATATGACCACAGTCACTCAGATTTGTATGGCTGCTCCTTTTTTAAGTTTTGTGATAGAATTTTATTTGGTATCTGATATCCTGATATCAATTATTTTGCAGTCTCTCTTGCCATGGGTATTTAATGGAAACTTTATGTTGTATGTGATCGACCACGAGCGTAAAAACATTATCATTATTTGCACCCAACCTATACGGGATTGTTTTAAAGATGAGCCATGGAAACAATATATTTTAAGACTGGTAGACATTATTCCAATGTATAGATCTGCCATGAGAGTACACCAGCCTGGATGGGAAGAGCATCTTTTCGAGTGGAAGCATTTAATTGCAGATGGAATCCCAAAGAACATTCCTAGGTAACTTTATTTGTATTGTCATCCTACTGGCTACAAACAAGAAATTTTTTTAAAGGGTGTGGGTTGACAAAAGATTCTGCAACAGGCATCTAACTGGATATACCATTCTTCAGTATATGTCCTCCATCCATAGTGCAAAAGCCACACCAATTTATACGGTAAGTATTTTTGTATGATAATATGTACTTTCCAATCAAATCATAAGCCAAAGTATTGCAAATTTACATATATGTGCTGCTTATACATAGGATAACAAGACACTGCGGCAAAATTTTTTGGTAGACGTATTATGGTTGAGGGGGAATGCGTATCGAAGGAGGCTTCCAAAAGGCGTACAAGACTATCTTGCGCGCATCACAGGCAAAAGTCTTTAAAGTAGAGATGCCTAAGAAGATTATAATATTTTGAACTTATTTATATCCTACAACTAATTGATGAGTTATTGTGAGCTCATTTCATACAACTTTTTTATCTATGTGTATTGCACTATAAATAATTTGTTGTCCGTAGCAACGCACGGGCACGTTATCTTTTGAAGGCAATATGACAGTTCGTGATTTACTCTTTGCTGTTGAGAGGGAAGGTTGTGCCTTGATCAAGCATTATGCAAATTAAATAAATTTAACCCTTTTACTTCACATTTCTTGAAAGGTAGTTATTTGGAGCATAAGTGAAATGGACTAACAGATCATTTTTCTCGACAAAGTTGAGGTGTCTATGTTGAATATATATATTTTGCCCGTAGCAACGCACGGGCACGATCCTAGTCAACCTAAAAATGGATAAAACAGGAGACCAATCTTGCATCAGTAATACTGCAAATTGCTAGGTGAAAGAAAGAGACCACTCTTGGTGGAACAATAATGCAGAGTGTCATAGAATAAATTACTTTTTCATAACAATCTTGCCTACTGATGATACGGTGACCTCCCAAAAGAACATTCACCAACATAGAATAAATTAGTGTCAGATCAAAAATTCAGGACACGCAGTTGCAGACTGACCTGGAGATCAGCCGCTTATAGCATACTAGCAATGGAGATGAAGCCACGGTTCCCGTGATCCGTAAAAGCTCGTCGAAGAAGATCCACCGGGAATCACATACTGATGTGATCTCCTTTGACAAATTAGCATCCGTGAAAGGTCATCTGCTGGCAGCTCCGTATGGCACCGCCTGGATGACTATTAATTAGCACGAATAAGTAGTACGATGGATTAATCCACCTCTACCTACTGATGGAGAACACCAACAGATTGGGCCTAGTGTTTACCATGGGTGAGGAGGAAAGAGGCCCGCGGCTTGGCAGCCGTACGCCGCCGCCACCGCCGCCTACGCCGCTGCGAGGGCAACAAATCTGCCCCGGCGAGGGTCGTCGCTTGCCGACGCGGTTGTGTTCGCTGGTGTTTCCCCGGCGGCGCAAGGAGCTGGTCTGCCTCCAGGTTGCCGGCGCTCCCCTTGGTGCTCCACTGTTATAGATGTGTGCCATCAAAAAGGCTCGTAGCAGGCGATATGCAAGTCGGTGGATCGATCTGATCGGTGTGCCATCAGCATGTTCGTGGATGGGAATGAGTACTGGAGAGAGCCGGGGGAGGCGACTCTCGATATCTGGTGGAGCGCCACTTATTACGAGAGAGAAGAGAGATCGGTTTGACTTTTATTAGGTGTAATTAGTGGCACCAGAAGTAAATTGATACTTTGTTTTTACGGCTGCAGGATTTCACCGGAGGGGAGCGGCGCTCCACCGATGTGCTAAATAATATTTAGCACCCACCGAGTCAAATAGTAGATACCTATATATATAAATAATAACCCAATCCATCCAATGTCTGAGGTGTCTTTGCTCGACCCATGGCTTTCGTGTTGTGATGTCGTCTAATCACGTCGTTGAGCGTGCGCACCATCCTCGACCATCAATAAATAAAATTCTCTATCTCCCTGAAGGAATCCCAGCACATCTGGCTTTCGTGTTATGGTGTCATAAATCAAGCCTACACGTTGTTGATGGCACAATTATATGTCGACTGGCCGGACGATGGCACCCTAATTTTCGTTGGCGCCCTCTCCGTGCTTAACCAAGCAAGGGCCAAGCGGTGGCAAATTTTGGGCCAGGCTTACATTGCAGGCTCACAAGCAGCCGCGCGTACGACTGCAACACTACTAATACCGCATCGGTTAAAGAAGCGCAGGGAGCCGGGCTGAAATAAGCGTGACCCGGCGCACCGTTCGGGGTTGTTGCGAGGAGGGGGCGGCCTGAGCCGACGCTGTTGGATTGTCTCATCCACAGCCTTTGAGCACGGAGTCATATATCCATGGGGCAGCGTAGGTTTCAACCAAACCCTCCTCAACCCCTTTTTTGTTTTTTTTTCTCAACTATTGTTTCATATATTTTTTCTTAAAACAATATATGAAGCCGATCCATAATAATATTTCCCCTGGACAACTTCTTTTCATTCCATCGTAGTAGTCGCCACGCCTACCCCATAATAATATTTCACCTAGTACAAGCTGGCCACCCTCTCTGACTCTTTTCTATTGTATCTCATCTTTGCTTCATACTATTTGTGTAGTATTTTTAGGTATATTTTTTATTTTGTTTCATACAACTATTTGTGTCCACGTTCATATTAAGAGGACGACTAGCGCAAATAGACCCACCTAGCTGTCGACGGATACATCGTCTACCACTGAAATAACGGCGTCGATTAATTTTCAGAATAAATCCTAAAAAATATGACATGGTGCCTAATCGAGGACTCAAAATCTACTGGACAGATTCAACTACAAGTTTACCAACTGATTTATGATTAGTTTACTATTTTATCTTAACGTTGAGGCTAATATCTATTTCTGACATACTCCATCCGTTCTAAATTATAGGTCGTTTGACTTTTTTTACCATAAGTTTGACCGTTTGTCTTATTCAAAAACTTTATATAAATATGTCAAATTTAAGTCATTTTTGAAGAATGTTTATTAATAAGGCAAGCCACTATAAAAATATGATAATTTACATAAAATTTTGATTAAGACGAGCGGACAAACTTGTGGTGAAAAAAGTACTCCCTCCGATTCAAATTATAGGTCGTTTGACTTTTTTTACCATAAGTTTGACCGTTTGTCTTATTCAAAAACTTTATATAAATATGTCAAATTTAAGTCATTTTTGAAGAATGTTTATTAATAAAGCAAGCCACTATAAAAATATGATAATTTACATAAAATTTTGATTAAGACGAGCGGACAAACTTGTGGTGAAAAAAGTCAAACGACCTATAATTTGAATCGGAGGGAGTACTTTTTTCTCTAATACATAGGAGAACTACACATCATACTATTAAAAAATATAAGGATCCAGTTCTTTTAAAAACACTTTCCACCTAAATAATTCCTATCCACTCCTCACAAAGGACCCCATATGTCAGGTCCAATGCTAGAAAAGACGTAGAAAGTTTTCACAAACAAGAAAAAATGATGTTTCTATAGAGTTTCTGTCGTTTTCGCATTACTTTTCTCACCATGGAATTTTTTTACCCACCACACCAACTAAATAGTTTAAAATAACTTCATAATAAAAATAGCACACGCACGTCGCACGGACATATCTGCCAGTTAGGGTGCGTTTGGTTCCCTGCACCATGCCAGATCCAGGCTTGCGGGGTGCATGAGCTCTAGTTTGGTTGCCTGATTCACCCTTTCAGCCAGGCTACATGCGTATAAGAAAGTTCCCCCATCCAGGCTCCACACGTAGGTGAGAATCGGCCGTTTCTCCTGACCCCATATAAGAAAGTTCCCCTATCCAGGCTCCACACGTAGGTGAGAATCGGCCGTTTCTCCTGGGTCAGGCTCGTTGGATGCGAGTAATTAGTCAGCTAATAATATTAGTAGTGCATGATTAACACATATTAAATGATATTAACATTTTTAAGTGATATTAAGGAATAATAAGATGAAATAAGAGTTGTACATAAATAGTTGCACATATTAAATACCGTAAAAATTATTATTTTATTATTTTTTCTCATATGCATGTTTCGTGCGAGCAACCAAACACGATGTCATCTCAACCGGATCGACAACGCGCGGGCAACCAAACACGAGTACACTGTATGCATCGAGCCAGGCTCACGAGAGCCTGGCTCTAAGGTACGAGCGAGGCTGAGCTTGTACGCGAACCAAACCCACCCTTAAGAAACAGGATATTCGTGTTACATTAACGCACGCGCCAGAACTCATACCATCTATTTTATTTGCTTGTATTATACAAGATAGCAATATGAGGAATCGAAGCCTCTATCTAGTATGTGATGAAATTTCCGACACTGTTATGCAAGCAGTGCCCTTTTGTTGGCAAAGAATTTACAGGAATCAAGCCTCGACCAACCTTGCTCTCACGCGCATGTAGACGACTATTGTTACTTAATTTTACGTGATCATTACATGTTGTAGATGGACAGTTATATATATAGTCTGGCCGGACGATCTCACCCTAATTTTCGCTGGCGCCCACTTCGTGCTTAACCCATCAAGCGCCAAGCCGTGGCAAATTGGGAGAAGACTTCATGGGGCCAAGTCGAGAAAGGGACGAAGAGGTCGAGGAGTACCTAGCAGTAGGTAGGCTTTAGTAGTAGCTAAGTAACCAGTGCTCGTATACTCCAATTTCAGACTGCACGAACTGCCATTCCAATTTCAGACGATCACAACGCCAAGGAGTAAATTATTCTCAAATCGTTAACATACTTAAACTTAAATTACACCTTAAATCAATGTTGAGATTCACCGACGTTGGGGATTCCTCGGCAGCAGGCATGATTACAAAGTCCAGGATCCGCATGTCCTCCAGGAGCGGATCAATGAGAGGAAGGGAACTAAGACTGATTGCTTCTCTGCTAGCAAAGCCGTCCATATAGACTTGAGGAGGCTGCAAGTCATTGTAGAAAGGAATGAGCCTGGCACTCAACAATGAGCAAAGCTCACTGAAAACTAAATCTGAAACATTTTAAAGTGAACAATTGATTTAAATTTCAGACACTAAACTGAAGGTTTCTCAGAGAGCCATGATCAGTTACATTATATCGGTTTATATCACTCATAAGTTTTCTCTTTGAGTCCTGAATTTATATCATTCAGAAGCAAGTTTCAATAGATAAAGCTAACAGGTCAAGATAAATTAGCAGGAATCGCACATTCTCACGAAACAATTCAGATGATATGCTGGAGATGCGACCTCCAAATGTCCTACCAGCATAAATATAGACAATTAGAATTGACGGACAGAAAGTTTAATGGGGCTTACAAGGTCTTCTGCTGCTCATACACCTTGTCACAGAATTCTGCGAGCTTCAGACGTAATTTCTATGAGCCACACCAACTTGCAAAAATGGCAAAACTCCATATTCTGCACCCTTTTGTTGGCAAAGAATTTACAGGAATCAAGCCTCGACCAACCTTGCTCTCACGCGCATGTAGACGACTATTGTTACTTAATTTTACGTGATCATTACATGTTGTAGATGGACAGTTATATATATAGTCTGGCCGGACGATCTCACCCTAATTTTCGCTGGCGCCCACTTCGTGCTTAACCCATCAAGCGCCAAGCCGTGGCAAATTGGGAGAAGACTTCATGGGGCCAAGTCGAGAAAGGGACGAAGAGGTCGAGGAGTACCTAGCAGTAGGTAGGCTTTAGTAGTAGCTAAGTAACCAGTGCTCGTATACTCCAATTTCAGACTGCACGAACTGCCATTCCAATTTCAGACGATCACAACGCCAAGGAGTAAATTATTCTCAAATCGTTAACATACTTAAACTTAAATTACACCTTAAATCAATGTTGAGATTCACCGACGTTGGGGATTCCTCGGCAGCAGGCATGATTACAAAGTCCAGGATCCGCATGTCCTCCAGGAGCGGATCAATGAGAGGAAGGGAACTAAGACTGATTGCTTCTCTGCTAGCAAAGCCGTCCATATAGACTTGAGGAGGCTGCAAGTCATTGTAGAAAGGAATGAGCCTGGCACTCAACAATGAGCAAAGCTCACTGAAAACTAAATCTGAAACATTTTAAAGTGAACAATTGATTTAAATTTCAGACACTAAACTGAAGGTTTCTCAGAGAGCCATGATCAGTTACATTATATCGGTTTATATCACTCATAAGTTTTCTCTTTGAGTCCTGAATTTATATCATTCAGAAGCAAGTTTCAATAGATAAAGCTAACAGGTCAAGATAAATTAGCAGGAATCGCACATTCTCACGAAACAATTCAGATGATATGCTGGAGATGCGACCTCCAAATGTCCTACCAGCATAAATATAGACAATTAGAATTGACGGACAGAAAGTTTAATGGGGCTTACAAGGTCTTCTGCTGCTCATACACCTTGTCACAGAATTCTGCGAGCTTCAGACGTAATTTCTATGAGCCACACCAACTTGCAAAAATGGCAAAACTCCATATTCTGCATTCTCCATATTCTGCCAACAGAAATTCACTTCAAAACCTAATAGATCGAACATTAAAACAAAGGGATTCATCCATTTGTATCATGAATAACCCATTCTGCACAAATCCATCTCAGCTTTATGGCAATAAAAAGGATTCCCCATCTTCAAAAGCTCTTTTACGGTACCTTATACTACTGACCAGTGGTATATGGTATAGAGAATGGGTAATATAGTAATTTATACATAAATATATTAACTAAGCATGCTTTTTCTCGTTCGTGCATCACCGATCCGAGACCCATCCCACTGGCGTGCCTCGACTGTCGGCCCGATACATACGATCAAATAAAAAAATTAAAATATATCTAAATTACAGTGATGCCATTTAGATTTTTTCTAATAATGCCCTTATACTACTATACTACTCACTGTATACTATCTATACCACTGATCAACATTAGACTAGTATACAGTTATTCTCAACCCTCGGATGTTTATATATTAGTCTTTTAAATTAGTGGTAGAAGGTACCGTAAAAGAGCTCATCTTCAAACCCTAGGTCTGGGTGAGGTTGATATCCAAGGAAGGAAGAAGGGAAGGAGAATGTACCTGGGGACCGTCAAGAGAAGATCTCAGGTGTAGCAGGGCCCTCGTCCCTTGTTCAGGGAGGCGGCGAGTGCGCCGCTCTACCAGTGCACGCCGCCGGAGAGGTCGATGCAGTACCACTGTTCCGAGCCGCTGCCGTCCTGCACATGGCGCGCGTCCCCCACCTGCAGCACCGGTCACCACTTGCGGCGTCCGACGTTGGGACCTCCACAGCGCCGCCACCGCCCCATGCATCAGGTGAACCTCGAGTCCACAGCACCATGGGAATGGGAAGCTCGTGGGAGAGATTTGATCTGAGGAGACAGAGATGAACGGATTGGACTTGGATCTGGATCTGGCCGGGGTGGGGACTGGGGAGGAGAGGGGGAGAGAGGCTGTTCGGGGAGGAGAGGGGGAGAGAGATCCGAGGAGGGGGGCTGGAAGCTGCCGAGGGGATCGGAGAGGGAGGCGCGGCCGAAGAAGAGGCCGTCGCAGTCGCCGGCGGCGGCGGCGCAGCGGTGGAGGAGTGCGGCGAGGGTGGCGCCGGAGATGGAGAGCTTGGGCACCGGAGGGATGGTGGCGTCGCCGAGGGCCATCGCATTGGAGATGGGGGCGTGAGGCGATGGGGGCGACCGGGGGAGGGAGAGGATAAGGCGGACGCAAGCGAGGAGTTAAGCGAATTTGACGATTATTTCGGATCTGAGGCATACCGTAGAAGTAACGGCCCCATTAATGCCCGTTACCACTTGAAATTGGCACTATAGTAAAAGTAACGGGCTTTATTAATGTCCGTTACCGGTGTCCACTAGTAACGGGCTTTATTGATGTCCGTTACTCATGTGTTGTTATTGATAACGAGCTTTGTGGTGGCGAGATCAGGCTCGAGTCTGCTATGCTTATTGGTAACGGTCGTTGTTTCGTGCCCGTTACTTATCTGGTATCGGGCTTTATGTGCCCGTTAACAATGATGCGTTACCTATTTAAGGTTTTCACGCAGTGAACAATGTACTAATGAACTCGTCTCATCCACAGCCTTGAGCACGGAGCCTTACTCCATAGGGGTAGCGTAGAGTTTCGACCGAGCCCTCCTCAACTCAATTTTCGTTTCTTTTCTCAATGACTCTTTCATAGAATTTTCTTTCTGGTCCTTCTGTCTTATATGTCATCTTTGCTCATACTATGGGGCTCGTTAGGCCTTTTAGTCATTTCATTAAGTTGGTTAGCCGGCGTGCTTGTACGATCAAGGATATGGACTTGCATTGGGCGACTGATGTTTTCAAGGACCTGCACGCGCCAAATGGTCACGGACACAACAAAAGATAGAGTAAAAAGGTTTTCTTTCAACGATAAGATCGAGCATGGTAAAGCAAGAAAACAGACCTTGAAATTGCAAGGGTGTTTGCTTAGCACGCTAGGTAGTTAATCCAATGACGCACATCCACATGATTACCACTTGCAAAGCTTTATGACGATGGCTAATGACGAAAAGACGTAAAGAGAGCCAAAGTACAGGAGGAATAGAGCATCTTGCAGCCACGCACGACTCCATGAGGCACACAGATTATAGAATAGTATCTTAACCACCAAAGTTTAAGTCTTGGATCAAATGTTTCGTGCATTATCTGTCCTACCGTTAAGAACCTAATTTCTGGATTTAAATTAGAGCGGCAAGCCAAGAAAATGGCAAAAGTAGAAGTGCCGTGTCCAGCCATCAAGAAGGTCAACCATAGTTGAGCGTGAGGTCATGCCACGGACGGTGGATGTTGCGCTGCCACGGCCGTATCCATTGGCAAGAAACGGGAGCAGCTAGCAACAAACAATGCAGGTTAATTAAATATACTAATAGCGTCCGCTGATTGCGAAGTTGCAATGCAATCGCCGTCACCTTCAGAAATCAGAAACCTCTCTACTGGATTCATTTAAGCTGGGTCAAGGTGGACGAGAAATATCGCTGTTGCTTGCATCGCAATCTTGTTTTGAATTGACTGCAAATGGGCGAGGAAAATGACAGGCGATTACTTAAGTTGTCTGGTGTGCTTCCTTCCTCGCATCTTCATGTCGTCTTCGTATATACTGCCTGGATTAATCAAGGGTGGGTTCTCTCCAAGAGCGGCAGCATTGGTTACTTCTTCCTTTTTTTTGTCATCTTCTTTCTCATAACTGATTCGGTGATGATGTGACCATATCTGATAAATATGAAGAAAATGATTTTGCTATTCCCACAGATAAATAAATAAATAAAGCAAAGGTTATGGTTAAAGTGCATTCTTGTAGGCCACAAGTGCGATGCTATATATATATGATATGCTTCATGATTATCATTAGGAAACATTGCAGCACAAAAAAGATATAACAAAATGTAGGGCTGAAATGTTGCATCCGACCTACCGATGAGTACTTGCTTTGTCAAAGCAGGAGAATCAAATGGTCCCCTAATTTTTGGAGGAGACGCGAGAGCAAAAATTAGGAGGGCCCTCCCGCATCATCATGAGACCGAAATTAACAAACCTCTCCCATCCAGGTTAGTTTGACCGGACCCAACATATCCCGGCCAGCTTCGCTCTAGCTGCTCCCGGTTCCTGACAAAAGAAAAGAGAAGAAAACAAATGTCACTGCTGTTACCCGTTGTCAGGAAAATCAAATGAAATCAACAAGTCCTAGTTTATTTCGCCCCTGGTTCGCATAGTTTATTTCGCTCCTGGTTCGCATGCTCGTTGTATCTGTATATAATTAGCAGTCCTCGAGACAGAGTGAGAACAGGGGAAAAAACAATACTCCGTATTATAGAAGTGGATAAAGGAATCTTCGTTGCTGCAGTGAACATGCCCTGCTTGTCCGAACCCCAACCGCTCCCACCGCTCACCGCTCAACAGATTGTACGCGAGTCCGATCACGCGGCCGCCCCCGTTCACAGCGGAATCCTCGGTTTTTACTAATTCAGTATTACATTTATTTTAAATTATAGTTCGTTTCACTTTTTTAATTATAAATTTGACCATTTATTTTATTTAAAAAAATTATGTAAATATAGTCAAATTTAAGTTATTTTTAAAAATTTATATTAATAAAGTTAGTCACCATAAAAAATATAAGAATTTGTATAAAAATTTGAATATTTACATAAAATTTTAAATAAGACGAACGGTCAAATTTAATGTTAAAAAGTCAAACGAGCTATAATTTAAAACGGAAGGAGTAATTCGCAAGCATTGTTGACAGAGCTTCTCAAACCAGGACGAAAGCGAGAGGAATAGCAGCGATTTTTCTAAAATCAAAATGAAATTCCTACTTGACCTCCTTTCTGCATATATTAAGAAATTAAAAATCTACGGCCAGTCTAACGACCACAGGATCATCCTGATTATTATCAACCCATTTCAAATTATAGCTTATGTTAGCTTTGTCCAAGTTAAATTTATCTAACATTCATTAAGTCTATAGAAATAATAGTAGTATAATACTAAATAAATGCACTACTAAAATGTATTTCATGGTGGATTTATAAAAAACAAATTAATATTATACATGTTGATGTTTTTCTCGATAAATTTCATTACAATTAAATAAAATTTGATTTAGAACAGGAATAAAGTTAATTATATAATTTGAAACAGCAATACTCTCTGTGGTCGGCACACCCAGTCTGCTCCGCTGTATGCTTCCCATTCCTGACAATGCCACCATTTCTTCTTCAAAACACATGGGGGAAACAACGGCATTGCTTTTATCCTTTCAGAAAAATCAGATAAAACCAAGGGAAGAACGAAAAAGGAGGCGCGAGTCCTAGTTTATTTCGCCGCTGATTCGCGTGGCTCGTCGCCCTGCATCGTGGGCACTAATTTGGAAGTGGATAGAGGAATCTTGGTGGCAGCTGTGAACGTGCCGTGCCTTTCCAAACCCGGCACCACCAGCCTGTTTCCGACCGCCTCCCAACTCCCCTCCTCCACGGGTCGTTGCTGCCCAAAGGGGACCGACACAACATTTCGGAGACAAGGCCTCTTCTAGTTTTCAAATTTCACTCTAAATTACACTATATAAAAAAAGATTTTCATCGCATTAAAATGTTGACATATAAATGGAGTACTAAATATAGATGAAATTAAAATTAATTATATAATTTTATTGTACTTTACGAGACGAACATTTTAAGACTAATTAATCAATGTTTAGACAATTATTCATAAATACAAACGAAATGCTATTGTGAGTATTTATTATCAAAGATGTCCTAAATTGAGATATAAACAAGGGCTAAAAGTTTGGATGTTTTAAATTGAGATATAAACAAGGGCTAAGTAAGCAGCTCTATAGCCCTTGGTTTGGTGGCTACCAAGTTGCATGACTGCGAAGATCAGAATCAGCACGCCTTGACCGGGCTCGCCGACGACCGATGGCGAGGTGGGTTCCGGTCGTCGTCGGCTTCCGCGGGCACCCCCACCGTCCATCATATCCGTCTTCCAGCTCGACCCAGGAAAGCAAACTCGCACGCGCGCCCCGTACCCGCGACCGCGAGGCCTCCCTCCGATCACACGCGGCCGCGAAAGTCGTGAGCCCCCGTTCACACGCCACCCTTTTCCCCCACGGCACACCGTGTCCCTGTTCCTCCCCCCTAGCCACGATTTTACCTTCTCCTTTTGCGATTTTTATCTCCTATCAAGCAACAGCGTTCGCAAAATTATTTAGTTCCCACAAATTCTAAAAAAAACATTGCTATCACATTAAAATATCAAAATATACATGAAGTACTTGATGAAATTAAAAATTAATTACATAGTTTTATGATATACGAATATTTTAAGTCTAATTAATTAATGTTTGAATAATTATTCACAAATACAAATAAAATGTTTTAGTACCGTATTTATGATAAAATTTCAAATTTATCCTCTTCAAATTGAGATCTAAACGAGGAACAAATCAAATCCGTGCAAGAGACTCGTCTTAGAAGCGGAGACTTTGGCTTCTTCACTTTTTAGCCTCTTCTGATGAAACCGCAGCGTATTTACAGAGCAGAGCTTCTTCCTCGCTCGAGAGCAAAATTACAGAAGATTAAACTAGTCTACAAAGCATGCCAATGGAGAAAAGAAAAAAAGAAAGAACTAAAAATTGTTGTATTAACAGGCATCCATCTGCAACTGCAGTGCAAGCAAAGGATGAACCGGAAGTCAAACAGCTCGCCTACCGAACACTCTAATTGGGCTCCCCGGCGGTGGTCCGGCCGGCGGCGCGGCAGCGGTGACGGTCAGTAGGAGCAGGTGACCCGGTGGGCGGAGCGGTCGCGGAGCATGCCGCGGTAGAGCGCCTCCCGGTTGGCCGGCATCATCCGCTCGTCCGACTCCGCCGCCGCGCTCCTGCAGGTGCCCGCCGCCTCCGAAGCCGCGGGGTGCCTCGTCGGGCGCGGCGCGCCCTCATTGTCGACGACGTCCGCCGGGAACCGCACCCGCCTCTTCTCCGCCTTGCTGCGCTTCACCCTGCCCCCGCGCCGGCGCTTCTCTGCAAGGAGGGAGAGAGCAGAGCATGAGAAATCCCGCCCGCCGCGGTAGCTTCGAGCCATCGATCGGGGGTCTGGGTCTCTCGTACCTGAGGAGGAGAGGCAGGGGCGGAGGGGCCCGGGCGAGGCGGGCTCCTCGGCGGCGTGGGAAACGTGGTCGCGGAAGAGCGAGAAGATGACGAGGGAGCCGGAGAACGCGACGGCCGTGGCGGCGGCTAGCGCGAGGGAGCCCCCCATCGACGACGACGAGGACGACGACATGGCGGCGCCCGACGACCCCTCCTCGGTAGGTGAGGTTTCTCCTTGTCCTCCTCCTCCTCCTCCTCCTCTCTCTCTCTCTCTCTCGTTAGGTGGGCGGCGTGCTCTCGGCTTGGGGAGGCGCTCGCTTTCCTTGTCGTGGAAGACGCCTGGGGTGGGCTGGCTGACTCGCCCGCCGCGCTGGTCCGCTTGCTTTCTCGGGAGGGGACGGCGTGGTGGTGGTGGTGGTGGTGGTGTGGTGCGGGGGGCGCCGCTGCCGCCAGCTGCGGGGAGGGTAATAAAGGCGCGGCCGCGCACGGAGAATGAGAGGGCCCGCACGCGCGGGGTCGGGGGGGTCCAGCAAGACTCCAAACTCCAAGGCAATTACGGCTAATCTAATCCAATCCGGTTTTCGGAGCGGACGCCGACGGTTCTGCCGGGGAGAGGCTGGAGTGGCCAAATTGCGGGCGGCCTGGTCCCTCGTCCACACGAGAGGCGCACGCGTATGGTCTGATGATGGGTTTTGCCTGTCACGGGTGCGTCGTACGGTTGCTTGAGATTAGGCACGAGATAATGCTAGGTGATCATTTCAACTCCCTTTTACCTACTCCTTCCCTCCGTCCTAAAAAAAATATAAAATGAGAAGTCAAAGAGTCTTAAATTTAATTATATATTTTCTGCGAGTAATTAACATATTTATATAAAATATTACTAATATTTATGATATAGAATAAATATTATGAAATATAATTTTATACTAAATCCATCCAGATACGTAAATGCTAGTATGTTTTATAAAAAATATTTAGATTCAAAATGTTTGACTTTTTATGAAACGAGAGTTATATTTCTTTTCAAAAAAAGTATTTATTACTGTTTCCTACGTGTCTTATTTTTCTTCCAAGTTTTAAAAAGCTTCCTGCTCCCAGATGGTGCGTTTTGCTAATAACAAACACAAACATGTACGAATATTTGTCAAGGCAAAAATCATTATTTTCACGTGTTCAATGGTATTTCTATTTTTGAATATGGAGAAAAGCTAAATGCACCAACCGTACATCACCATAGCTATGCGGAGCATATATCTGAATTCTTGCCTTGATAGAAAGAGCACTATCTTTACCTCACTTTATTCTGTCTAGCTTCTCCTGGTCTCTCATGTATCTATCCTCGGTGTTTCAAGATGCTTTTGTGTATGCAAAACTCTCTCGGATCAATGAAAATTCAACGTAGGTGGAGAATCCTCCCATCACCACCCCTAAATTGTTCAAAAAAATATAAAGAGCAGTACCTTGAATCTGAGCCAATGAGCTTTTTTTGGGGGCCAGAGGGGCATTGTCCCCCTCCTGGTTCAAAAAAATGATTGGTTGTTCGTAAAAAAACAGAAAATAGTGTGCGCTTAGCTAGAATAAATAGTAGGGATATAGAGACAACTGTAAACTTCTCAGCACCATTGTCAAAGTGCAACACACCCATCCAGAATCTGCACGATGGCCATCGCCACACCACTCAGCCGTGTTCACCACTGCCAGCAGCCTATATATCTCACCATTTTTGGCACCACCTTTTTGTACAGGGCGCTGAACGTTAGCTCCGAGAGGTACATTATCGTGGAACCTGCACACCGAGTCTTAGAACAAATCAGCCACCAACTAGCAGTATTTTTCTCTCAGAATAAATCAGTCATCAGCCACCAGCCAGCAATACTTTTCTCTCAGAACAAATCAGCACCAGCCACCAGCTACCAACTAGACGAACAGGGCGCGACGGGCCGGCTGGATGTAGCAGTATAGTGTTTGGATCACTAAAGTGGTGATAACATATGTAATCATGTGTGTTGGGCACATATTCCCCTCTTGCTTAGGATACCCAGAACCATATGCATAGTACGTGTAGGATAATCGGGTTTCGGGTAGAACATAGAGACGAGGAAGTAGCCGAAATCGCACTACAAGACAGTGGCGATGGATCTAAAGTGTAAAGAGAATTAGCACTGGTATATTTAGTGTTGTTAGGTGATATACGATATAGTATGAACGAGTAACGAGGATACCAACGGGAGAAGAGAAGGATCTGTACCGTCAAACAGAAATCGAAAATGAGTTTGATACATGTACATCAATCTAACAAAAATGGTGATTACAATCACATGCTAAACAACATCGTCGTCTGATATTTTGCACCAAACATAATTTTCATGTCAACAAAAGTTTATATATGTTTCGTGGTGCTTGCTGTGCACGGGTCAAGCATATTCCGTCGATCGTGTCTTTTGACTTTAGCAATTCTGGAGGCATGCATGACACCACCAAGGCACAAAGCTACAAACCGCCCAACCATAAAATAAGAAGACTCGTTCCCGGGGAATAGAAAGGTTCTTTGCTGGTTGCTGCGGTAGAACGGTTGATGATTTGTTAAATAAAATGAACGGATCAGGAAGGCTACCGAGCACCGACAGGTTATATCCACACAGCAGCTGGGATTTGACTTCTTCTGTCCACTAGGGTTGCGATGAATCTTCTAATGAATCTTCAGAGTAGTTTTCCATGTAGGGTCGCGTATTTTCGTCGAAAGAAGGCTTCAAAAGTATTGGTAGAAATTTCTAAGATATGCTAAACTAGGGTCAAACAGACAGAAGAGCTATCTAGTCGTTATAAAATAACTAAACGTGAATATATAATATTTATGTAATTTTTAAATAAGATGAATATAAAATATTATAAGAAAATAACGAATGGTATTTTAAAACAAAAATAGTACATACATTGATTGATCAAATTTAAGTGGCGCAATAGAAACATTTGAATTTCATAGCAGTCAGTACTCCTGATCTCCGGCCGATTTCAATGGGGGAGTCAAAGGCCGAGACGCTACTCCTGATATTCCTAGGACTGGATGCAAATTGGCGCAGGCAGTGACGTACTGTACCAACAAGTAGGTCTAGGTGGCGTCCATGCGGGTTGGTGTTTCGGGGACACCGTCCACCTGTTCTTTCACCGGCGTGTGCTTCCTTTCACGACGGTGGCAAACGCCAAGGATGATGCCGCCCCGGCCCACGCCGGGCGGCCGGGGCCTTGTCCTGGTTCCTCCCATTTCCGGGACGTGGCTGGCTTCCTTTCCGATGTCGTCTGGGTTTTGCCAGCCCACGGGTTGTCTGTCGCTCGTGGACTGTGGAATTTTAGCTGACGGGGAATCTACGCGCGCGGCGCCGGCGAGACGTGATCGCCATCTAGAAGCTAGGCACGTTTGCTTCGGAGATGGTTCAGAGGCCTCCCGTTGTCTGCAAGCACACAGGTCACAGGTGGCGTCGGCACTGTCAGGCTCACCAAACACGTACTAGCGACTCCGTAGGAATACACGTTACACTGGTCTGTATGTAGACTGTAGCGGTGTACCCATCTCTTATTGCCGCCGTAGAGCTCTGTGCCGCCTGTTTGCGTCAGGGTTCATCATATCTGGGTTCTACAGCTGACACAAAGTACGTATAGTTGAGGTTTGGTTGCTGCACTAATCTGTACTGCTGCGTACGTCCGTACCTGTCAAAACCACTACTAACACTAACAGCATGTTGCGTCCTCTGCTTGTTTAATTTGCTTTGATAAGCGACGAAGCATCTCCTGAGATGCTGAAGGGCCAATCAGCAAGTGCGTTACGACCAGCTATGCCGACCAGCGGTGACCGGTGACGGTGCGGCACCATGCGTTGCGTGCGCCACACGACGTCCGCCCGTGCACTGCCCCGCGTGAACACGCAAAATATCCGCGGGAAGCGTACGCAGAGCCTGGGGCCGGCCTGATGGGCGGCTCGTCTCGCGCACGCACCCGCGTCGCGTCGCGCGCGTCGGGGCTCTCCGGATCGCCGGCACGCGGGGCCAGGTGGCCGGAGCTGCTCCTCGCGCCGGGACTCGGAGTCGCGTCTCTGTCGGGACACTTGTCACCCGCGCGCGGGGGCCGGATCGTATCGGAGCCCACAGCGCTCGCGTTCGCGGCGGCATTTGGTCGCGTCGCGGGGGTCCCCGAGCGGGCGGCCGAGTCCGCCCAGGTGTCCGTGTCCCACCCGCGGCGAGCAGTGTCCGGTGATCGGCACCTGTCCCGCCTGCGGCGTCGCGCGCTCTCGGGTATCGATCACCGGCAACCGCCGGGCGGCAGGATCTGGAGCGGAACGGAGAGGAGAGGTGGCACGCATGCAGAGACGAGTGCACCTGCTCGATCGACCTGCATGCTCCCGAACGTGGGCAGTGACGACGTCGACGTTGTCTCATGTACGTACTCCCGGTCCGCTGCGCTGCGCTTTCGCAGCTGGTCGGTTGGGTTGGGTTCAGTGGCGTGCGGGACGTGATCTCCTGCCTTCTGGAGCGCATGTTTCTCAGCCAGCAAGGCTTAGCTACATGTTACATGTACACACATCGATCTTCAGTTCTTCAGAAAATTCTCGACTCTATGGATGCGAGTTTTTTCGGAGGTAGAAGATGTTCGAAGTCGATCGAAATCGACTCTATATAGAGTACCGATTTGTTGAATAATTTACGGAACATGATGAGCATCCCCAAGAGATCAGCTAAATTGTTTTCTAAAGTTAAATTTAGCTATTGTTAGAGAAAAAACGTTTCTAACAGACTCTGTAAATGACCCTTCAAATTTAGCGGCTCTCCATCGCACCTCATTCGCTACCTATTTTTAGCTAGCCCGCCTCACTAGACATTTTTACGGAATCTGTTGAATTACTCTGTTATTTGTTAGTCAAATCCAGTTTTGAGAGTAGCTAAATCAGTAAATTTAACGAGTCTTTTTAGCTAATCTCTTGAAAATACTTTAAAAAGCCACATCTATCATTACACAAAATATGTTTCTTATTTGTATGTTTATGAATTCTTAGTATCACATGACAATGACTGTTTTGAAACAGTACCGGTTGATTCTAAAATACATTTTGAGCATGTTTTCTATACTTGGTAAGTTGGCATGGCTATGTCTCTATTTAATTTTATTTCAACATCATTAATATATATTTTCTCCATATCATATTTTTAGATAAATGGATAGTCACGACAAATGACTACTCCGTATGTTGCCTCTCATTACTTTCTAAATAAATACATAACATTGAAACTAGAAAATTAATATTAACTAGCTATTTGATTCTTTCGAAAAGAGTATCTTCGGCCTTTTCTACAAAATCTCGGTTTAAACTTTCTACTTCTTGATACGTCTCTTTGGCGTAGCTCGAGCTCCAAACTCCATTACAGATTTACACTTTTTATACTAAATTAATATACTTTAAATATTAATATTTAGTATAAGCTATAAATATAAACAAAACGATTCATCTTAATACTCTTTATGTGATCCCAGCTCCAACTTTAAGATTTTTTAGAGCTCCTCATACTCAGTTTCAAAAACTCTATGAATTTTTTAGAGTTGAAGGTGTACCGAACCGAACCTAACGTCACAGAAAGCAAACAACCCACCAGCACTTAACCATTCTGGGCTTCCGGCCGAACAACTAAGAGCATCTCCAAGAGTGACTAAAAAATAAAATCTCAATATACTAGTTTTGGGACCTTACCAAAAATTATTGGGCACAGAAAATATCCACTCTTTCAACATCTCCTAAAAAAATAGTCCCAAAAACGATTTAACTGCTGCCACATCATCCATACGTGGGCCCAGCGGTTGATTTTCCCCTCCATAAACGGTATTTTCGGCAGTTTGTTCCGTGGGATTGGGAGTGCTAAAAGGAGAGGTAAATTTGGCTCAAGATAGAAGTATTAGGCACACAAAAAATTGAGACCCATATTAGACATTGTTGGAGCATTTTTTTCACATTCATTCTCAAACTAATTATTAAGAGTAGTTTTTAGATACTCTCGAAGATCAGTCCACCAGCGGCCACCAGCACCACACGACGACGTCTGTGCACCGCCCCGGCGGATCGGCACACGACATCCGTCCCGTGCACTGCCCCGAATCTGGCGTGTTTGGATGGAGGGCCTGGAGGCTCTCGCCTGGTAGGCAGGTGCATCCAGCCCAGGCGCTCAAAATCCAACCGTCTGGGAGCGCTGCCTGGGACCCCATCCAAACAAATATCCGCAGAACCTGGGGCCTAGATCTCGCGCACGCACGCGGGGTCAGGACGGGAGTCCCGTCTCCGCCTGGACACTTGTCACCGCGGGGCCGGGCCGGAGTCCCGGCCACAGCGCTCGCGGCGGCATTTGGGCGCGTCGTCGGGGGGCCTCCAGCCGCGCGTCCGATCCAGCGGCGGAATCCCGCACGGACCGAGCACTCCGGTGTCCGGTAGGCACCTGTCCTCTGCCTGCGGCGTCACTCTCGGCTAGCTATCGATCGGCACTCATCATCATGCAGTCACGAGGCCGACGGGCTAGCAAGAGTACAGAGTACTGGTAGCAAGGCGCGGGCGTTGACGACGACGACCTCCACGTTGAACGGTTGTTTCGCATGGGCGGCGTTAACAGACGCCAAGGACGCACCACGCCGTCGTGCGGGGCCTTGTCCTGGTTCTTCCCGTTTCCGGAACGTGGCTGGGGTGGCTTCGCGATGTCGTTGTCTTGTCCACGGGTTCGGCGCTCGTGTAGCGTAGGGTGCGTTTGCATGCCTGAGCGTCTTCAGCCTGTCCCGCATCGGTGAACCAGGCTCTACCGAGCCAGGCCGGCTGCATGCAATAGTTCATGAGATCGAGAAAAAACGTTTCTAACAGACTCTGTAAA
>OAMR01000679.1:504763-518820 GCA_900205405.1 Echinochloa crus-galli | reverse complement strand
GCCGGGGCCGCCGCGCGCCAGAGCCGCCCACGTCCGGATGAACTGAACGCGCCTACGCCGTCCATCGCCGCGTGGTGGATGGCAGTGCCCAGCACCACGCCGCCGCACCTTTTTTTTTTTGGGAATACCACGCCGCCGCACTTGAGGGAAGTCTCCTGCGGGTACACGTACAAGCACGCACGCATGACATATGGCCCCACTTCGAAGGAGGGCTAAAACGACTTTTTTCAGCATCCTTCCCTCCTCGAATATTATTTTAATAGTGTGGTGTGTTCTGATAAATTATCTTGATTCTGTAATGATATCTAATCAATTAAAAAGATGACGGTGTGTTGCGATCAATTTCGCAAAATAATGGTGTCCCAATCAAATTTTGCCAAAATATTATTGCTTCATATCTTCTACAAAAATATCGCCCAAGCATATTCAAGTGTAATGTTGTTTTAAATATCTTACAAAAATAAACACAAGGTTCCGACCACAAAAAATAAAATATGATAGTTGGATTTGAAAAGTATACAGCTTTGTTCTATGCATTAAAGATGTGCAGGATCACAATCGCGCACTCAGCATCATGTAAACATCCGCTGCCATGCACAAACTTGAGCGGTTCGGCCTTTTGACCCTATCTGCTTTGGGATCGAAAAATTAAGGTGGTGTTTGGTTTCATGTGCTAAAATTTAGCGCTTTAAATAAATAATAATTAGATGTATTAAACATAAATTAATTATAAAACTAATTATATAAGTCATATCTATTTCGCGAGACGAACCTAACAAGCCTAATTTCACTATAATTAATACATAATTACCATACGTTTACTGTAATAGATTCGTCTCGTAAATTACTTCTCGTTTATGTAATGAGTTTTTAAATTAATCTATATTTAATACTCATAATTAACATATTTATATTCGATGTGACGGCGTTAAAGTTTAGCGCGCGGGAAACAAACATGACCTAAGTTGTGTCTCTATTATTTTGCCCATTCAAAGCCAATCAAACCCCTGGTCACAAAAAAAAAAAGGCCAATCAAACCCCCATCTGCCAGAGGTAGAGGTAGGTATACGGCGGTGATATTTAAGTCTCTAAACTTGAGCGACATTGTCATCTAGTTCTTAAACTCTGGATTTTTCATATTTGAGTCTCTCAACTTATACGGTGGTGTCATCTATAACCCAAACAAATGACTTATTTTAATATCTAGGTCACTAAACTTGCAAACTTGCACAGTGGTGTCATCTAGATTCCAAACTTAACATTTTTTTACATTATGATACAATAACTACCATCTTGCGGTTGTAAATAATTAGAGGGAGCATCACCCAAATAGTTAGATAACGGCAGTGAAAGGTGAACACAAGTAGCAGAAATTTGACCTCAGCGACTGGAGATTGAGAAGAGCATGGCAATTAAAACAACAACAAGGTTAGGGATTGACGCCACGGACAAGAGTTGACTACACACTTCTTTTTTATCACCAGGATGAATTACAGGGTCAAATATTAAAATTTTTGAGTTCGAGACCTAGATGACACCACCATGTATGTTTAGAGACCAAAATATAAAAAAACATAAGTTTGGGACCTAGACAACACCGTCGTGTAAGTTTAGGGACTTTTTTTCGAGGAATCAGCGGTAGATGCCGGCCTGAACTTCTTATTAAAAAAGTATGGCAAATCCACGGATTACATCAACAGTTACAGACACAAAGCAACAAATAGAATAGATAATACAAGACAGGAAAAGAGAAACACAACTCCTATACAGACAGAACACACAAAGACAAAGGCTAAGACTTGCACGACCAAAGAATGATCCACCATCCTCCATAAGCATCGCAACCAAACAACATACTTGCTAGCTCCACAAAGGTCATTGTATTGCCCCACCACTCCTCATAGCTACGCCTCGTTGCTGCCACCCTAAGAGTCACCATCCACATTCAACGAGGGGAGGAAGCCCAAAGGAAAGAGGAACTGCTACAACAGAAAGGGGACTAAAAGCGAGGGAACATGCCCAACAAAAGTATTACAAGAAACACCGATCTCCCTTCGAGTCAATGGTGGCACCATAGAAGCACATCCGGACCCCAACCGCTATCCAACGCCCATCGAAGGGAGGAAGCCTCGAAGGAGGGAAAGCCAGAAACATTGAGCGTACCTGACATTTGGTTTGATGATATCATCAACAAGGAGAGCAACGACGAAGCAGAAGTGCCAGAAATGAGCACAATTTTTGAACTATGGATGAAGCACACAACCATACCAAACCAGCACATTAATCAGGGCAAGAGAGCACTACAGCACTGGATAGAACTCGCTGCAAGCCCCTGGCAGAGCAAGATAGAGCAGCAGTGCTTCACTATCATCGACAAAATCGAGTAACCAAAACCTCGGCCAGACTGTGCGGAGGTAGGGCACCTCCCCAAGCGAAGGTGGAGCACCTTCCCATGCATCAGGCATGGGTTGCACAACTTCTAGCAATCAAGTAATGAAGCTCCCACCATTAAGCAGTAACAGCGCTGGCGAAGTATTCACAGTCGCAATTGAGAGCACCCGTACTACCACCACGGTCATTCGTGTGAGTGGTAAAGCAGGAACCTCGATGAGTTGCCAACGACCTTGGACAAGCCACCATCATGGCCTAAGGTCTTTGAGTGGGGCACCTAACAGGGAAGACGAGGCACTTCCTCAAGAAGGAAGTACCTACGCTGCCACCACAGTCTTCCTTTGCGATGCCCGTTGCGAAGGCCGGGCACCATGGCACGCCCACGAAACTATGGAAAAAACGTTTGACGCTGAGCAGAAGCCCTCGCTGGCTAGGTGGGCGCCAAAGGTTGATTCACAACGGGACGCCCAAAAAAACCAGGGGTCACCAGATCGGGCATGCCGATGCTAGAGCCGAGCACCGCAAGCCCTGAGGCAGCGGCGGCGGCCAGCAGTCACCATAATGTGGGGGCAGCCCCCGCGGCTCCCCTGGAGTGGATCCACGAGGGGACATCCCCCGTGGACCCAAGCGTGATGGATCGGGGAGTCATGGTGCGAGATCTGCTGCACTTTAACATAGACGGCGGCCTCTGCTGGCGGTAGCAGGCACAACACCAAGGGGAAGAAGACACTGTGGATGAAGGGCTACGAGACAATGAAGGAGCACTGACCGCCGCCCTCATCGCGGTCAAGCAGGCTTCCGCGGGTGAGCTTTGGTGCCGGCAAGGCGTTGTAGAGGAGGGAGCGAGGGTGAGAGGCGAGGAGAACGCTGCTGCCCAAGTCACCCCTAGGGACGACGCGGGGGCAAGGAATAGCTACTATTAAGTTTAGATACTTCAATATTAAAAATCTTAAATTTAGAACTTCGATAATATTACTATACAAGTTTAGCAACCGCCAATAAATTTCCTCCTTAAATAAAGACCATCGACTTGCCCGGTCTGTTGCAAGCATGACCCAACCTGGGAGCAGAGATCATGTGTGCACAGTTCCTATCGGGTTCTTCTCTGTTGCTTCAGGGCGGGCATTCAGTTTTCGATTCGGTTTCTCGGTTTTTGATGAAATTCGGTTTTTAAAAAATAGAAACCCATCGGTTTTTTAAAAAAATATAGAAACCGAACATTTCGGTTTTCGGTTATTTCGGTTCGGTTTCGGTTATAACCGAATTAACCAAAATTTATGAGTGAAGTCTAAGACAACAAAAAAAGTATGGAAGTTTTAAGTAAATTTGGACAACACTTACTCTTTTTAGATAATAATAATTGACAAGGAAGTAATAGCAATATATTAGCACAAATACCTAGCACTTCAAATATGACACACCGCACATAAACCTAACCTATAGTCTTGAAAATGCATTTTTTTCATGTAATCGGTTATTTCAGTTAATTCGGTTAACCGACAGTGAAAACCGAATTTTCTTCGGTTATTTTGGTTCCATACTTATTAGAACCGAATAGAGAACCAATTTTTTCGGTTTCGGTTATCTCGGTTTCGGTCTCGGCTATTTCGGTTCGGTTCTCGGTTTTCGATTATTTATGCCCACCGCTGTTGCTCCATGCTAGGAGATGTTTGAACTCGCGCACAAGGTGGCTCGGTCGGCATCTGGTACGAAGCTGGAGAGAACGTGCACGACTTCGCGCATGGTGGGACGCGCCTGGCTGCTCTCACGGACGCACGATATGCCCACCCTGAAGAGGCGAGCGATCAGCCCCGCCGGCTCCGGCGGCAGCCGCGGGTCGGCCAGTGGACGAGATCGATCTCATCGCTCTCGGCACGGCGCTCCGTGCCTAGTGGACGAGATCAATCTCATCGCCGAAGTCTCCGAGCGGGCGGCGCCCCGTGACGAGCTCCAGCAGCACCACGCCGAAGCTGTACACGTCCGTCTTCTCGTCCACCCGCAGCGTGTACGCGTACTCTGCTTGCACGTACACCAGATGGTCAGGCCAGGTAAGGCATCGCTCGCTTCTGAGTTGTGAATTTGTGATGGATGGTAACGCCATCCTTTCTTCTTGTTACCTGGGGCGATGTATCCGTACGTGCCGGCGACGGCCGACACGCACCACTCCTCCGCCCCCACTGCAGCCCCGGCGCCGGCGCCGGACGCGCCGCGGCCGAGGAACTTGGCGAGGCTGAAATCGGCGACGTGCGCCTCCATCGCCGAGTCCAGCAGGATGTTGTTGGACTTGACGTCGCGGTGCAGGATCCTCGGCGAGCACTCGTGGTGCAGGTAGCACAGCGCGCGCGCCGCCTCGGTGGCGACGCGGTGCCTAGCGCCCCACCCCAGGAGCAGCGCGCCGCGCTCCCCGTGCAGGACGCCGCCCAGCGACCCCGCAGGCATGTACTCGTAGAGCAGCAGGTTGGCCTCCGCGCCCGACGCGAACCCCAGCAGCCGCACGATGTTGCGGTGCCGGACGCCGCCGAGCGTGGCCACCTCGGTCCGGAACCCGTGGTCGCGGCGGCCGGGGCCCGGGAGGCGCTTCAACGCCACCTCCGCGCCGCCGCGTGTCGCGCAGCGGTAGACCGTGCCGGCGCCGCCTCTGCCGACGACGTTCTCCTCCCTTAGGCACCCGAGCACGTCCTCCATTTCCAGGTCCAGTTCTGGAACCGCGTCATCTTCCAAGCCGCTGGCCGCCGCTTCGCCGCCTGCCGCCTCCACCTTAGCGCAAGGTGTTAGATTAATTGGGCCTTGGCCCATTTAAGTCTCAATTAATCAAAGAATTAAAAGGTCCACTAATAAATGCTAGGGAATTAAATCCTGGATTGAGAGTCAACGGGAACCCTAACCAACTTAAATAATGGACCAACTGCGGACCACTTGTGAAGTTGGTAAAAGGAGATGTGCGTGCCACACGCGCGCGCTCGCTCGCCTCGCCGAGCCGTGGCCGAGGCCGACGTGACGAGCCGCTCTGCGTGTGCTGTGTGATGAACCTTTTGCCACAAATGACATTGATTGAGTCTTAAACGTTACCAGTAACTGCCGATTTAATGGTGCCTCATGGAGTGTCCATGTTCATCCCCCCTCCTCCTCTGGTCGCCTATATAAGAGGGGCTCACTCTCATAGCCAGAACACACAAGCACTCTCACTCACAGGTACTCCTTTCAGGAGACCTCTCTCTTCTCCCTGTTTTTGCTGCTCTCTTGCATTCCCAACGCAAGCCTTGCACACACACTATTTGCGTGAGCAGTTGCCTCCGAACCTCTCTGTCTAGTGATCCTGCTCGGGATAGGCAGGCAATAAGGTTTTTGGGGAGCGTACGAGTACGCGCCTGCTCGCTGCTGTAAACGACTATTTCCTGGTGGCCAACTTCGTCAACCCGATCGACTACTTCCTGGTGGCCAACTTCAACAACCCGAACGACTACTTCCTGGTGGCCGTCTTCCTCATGTGAACGACTACTTCCCGGTGACCGTTCGAGGGACTCCACTGCACCAACTCGTCACTGCACCGAATTAGATCGACTACTTCGAGCAAGGCCAGTCGAGGATGGTTAACACTATTCCTCCAGCTGGTGACGGTGCATCCGGTGCCTCCGGTACCGGCCCCGCCTCTGGGTACATCCTGAACATCATTTTGTTCTTGTTTCCGTTTCTCATGTTGTTCATGTTATTTAGGAGAATTAACTTGAACACTGGCACATGTTATAGTACCACTGGATCACTCACTGCTGTCGTGAATTTGTTGCTAATTTCTGAAATTAAAATATACCGAATGATGCCTATATTTCTAACAATCCAAAAACCTTATGTTAATAATAGGCTTTCGGTAGCTGTTTTGCCGCATCAATCAAACCAAATGTTTTCGATGGGTCTAATTACAAATGTTGGTGTGAGAGGGTCACGCCGTGGTTGACAGCAATGAACATCATGCATCTCATACAGGGGAAGCCCGAACAGTTCACTCCAGAGGAGGAGCGGGCTTTCGTGGCGGCCGATAACCTGTTTAGAGGTGCCATCATGAGTGTTCTCGCTGAAAGCCTTGTGGACACGTACCTCTTGCTGCCGAGTGGCAAAGATGTTTGGGATGCGCTTGAGGCTAAGTTTGGGGTCTCTGATGCTGGTGGAACGTCGGGGTACGGTAATCTTTTACCTACAGTTCTTTCTGTATGTCATTCACCTGATTGGTGGATTGACACTGGTGCTAATATTCATGTTTGTGCTGACATTTCCTTGTTTGCTTCTTACCAGGCAGGCGGGTCTTCCTCCGTGTTGATGGGGAATGGATCACATGCACGTGTTCTTGGTGCTGGTTCGGTCGATCTGAAGCTTACTTCGGGGAAGACCGTTCGACTGAAGAACGTGCAGCATGTCCCCACCATAAAAAAGAACTTAGTCAGCAGGTCTCTTCTATGTCTGTGTAGAGACGGCTTTAAGTTAGTCTTTGAATCCAATAAATGTGTAATCTCTAAATTTGGAAGTTTTATTGGAAAAGGTTATGATAGCGGAGGCTTGTTCCGCTTTTCTTTGTCAGACAATTGTAATAAAGTTGTGAACCATGCTGCAAACGTTAATACTGAATCTAATGTTTGGCATTCGCGACTCTGTCATGTTAATTTTGGTTGTATGATGCGTCTTGCAAACCTGAGCTTAATTCCGAGATTCACCTTAGTCAAAAATTCTAAGTGTCATGTGTGTGTTGAATCAAAATAACCTCGCAAGCCTCATTTCGCGGCTGAGGCGAGGAACTTGGCACCTCTAGACTTAATTCATTCCGATCTGTGCGAGATGAATGGTGTGTTGACAAAAGGTGGTAAAAAGCACTTCATGACTTTAATAGATGATTCTACTAAATTTTACTACATTTATTTGTTAAAGTCTAAAGATGAAGCGTTATAGTATTTTAAAATCTATAAAGCTGAGGTACAAAATCAACTTGAGAGAAAGATCAAAAGAGTTTGGTCTGATCGCGGTGGAGAGTATTTTTCTAATGTATTCACTGCGTTATGTGAGGAACATGTAATAATTCATGAGAGGACACCTCCCTACTCACCTCAATCAAATGGGGTAGCCGAAAGAAAGAACCGCACTCTGACTGACTTGGTTAATGCCATGTTGGATACAGCGGGACTTTCCAAGGAATGGTGGGGGGAGGTTATATTGACTGCATGTCATGTCCTGAATCGTGTTCCTATGAAGAACAAAGAGATAACACCATTTGAGGAATGTGAAAAGAAAAAGCTAACCCTTTCATACTTATGGACTTGGGGATGTTTGGCCAAAGTGAATGTGCCCATAACAAAGAAACGTAAATTGGGACCTAAGACTGTTGATTGTGTCTTTCTTGTTTATGCTTTCCACAGTGTAGGTTATAGATTTTTAATAGTAAAATCTGGAGTACCTGACATGCATGTTGGTACAATTATGGAGTCCAGAGACGCTACATTCTTTGAGGACATTTTTCCTATGAAAGACACAATCAACAGTCTTAGGTCCCAATTTACGTTTCTTGGTTATGGGCACATTCACTTTGGCCCACTGTGATAGAGCACAACGAACAACCACATGTGGAAAATCCTGAGGAGGATGACAATGAAGCTCTTAGAAGGAGCAAGAGACAGAGGACTGCAAAGTCCTTTGGTGATGATTTCATTGTGTACCTCGTGGATGACACCCCTAGAACTATTGAAGAGGCATATTCCTCTCCAGACGCTGACTATTGGAAGGAAGCAATTCGGAGTGAGATGGACTCAATTATGTCTAATGGTACTTGGGAAGTCGTGGAACGTCCGTATGGGTGCAAACCTGTAGGATGCAAGTGGGTGTTCAAGAAAAAGCTTAGGCCTGATGGTACTGTTGAGAAGTAGAAGGCAATGCTAGTGGCTAAGGGATATAGTCAGAAAGAAGGAGAGGACTTCTTTGACACTTACTCGCCGGTTGCCCGATTGACCACCATTCGAGTACTGCTCTCCGTGGCAACCCATGGTCTTCTCGTTCATCAGATGGACGCTAAGACAATTTTCCTAAATGGAGAGTTGGAGTAAGAGATCTACATGGATCAGCCAGATGGGTTTGTAGTGGAAGGTCAAGAAGGAATGGTGTGTAAGTTGATAAAGTCTTTGTATGGCCTTAAGCAAGCTCCTAAGCAGTGGCATGAGAAGTTCGACAGAACTTTAACGTCAGTTGGCTTTGTTGTGAACGAAGCCGACAAGTGTGTGTACTATCGCTATGGTGGGGGCGATGGAGTGATCTTATGTATTAGTTGGCTTTGTTGTGAACGAAGCCGACAAGTGTGTGTACTATCGCTATGGTGGGGGCGAAGGAGTGATTTTGTGTCTGTATGTAGATGACATACTAATATTTGGGACAAGCCTTAATGTGATTAAGGAAGTCAAAGAGTTTTTGTCTCAGAATTTTGAGATGAAAGTAGGCTGATGTGATCCTAAATATTAAGCTAGTGAGAGAAGGTGATGGTGGGGTTGTTCTCACACAATCCCACTATGTGGAGAAGGTCTTGAGTCGTTTCGGATATAATGATTGCAAGTCAGCTCCAACACCTTATGATGCTAGTAAAATATTACGGAAGAACAAAAGAATAATGAGAGATAAGCTGAGATACTCCCAGATCATTGGTTCACTGATGTACCTAGCCAGCACTACTAGACCCGATATCTTGTTCTCTGTGAGCAAACTGAGCCGGTTTGTGTCAAATCCGGGAGATGCTCATTGGGAAGCTCTTGACCGGGTAATGCGCTTTCTGAAAGATACGGTGGACTATGGAATTCACTATACCGGGTACCCTAGAGTACTGGAGGGTTACAGTGATTCAAACTGGATATCCGGTTCGGATGGGATTAAAGCCACAAGTGGATATGTGTTTACACTTGGAGGTGGCTCTGTCTCCTGGAAGTCTTGCAAGCAGACCATCTTAACGAGGTCTACTATGGAGGCAGAACTCACTGCATTGGACACCGCCCCTGTTGAGGCCGAATGGCTTCGTGATCTCCTTATGGATTTGCCGGTAGTTGAGAAACCGATACCGGCTATCCTCATGAACTGTGATTGTCTAGGTGAACAATTCAAAGGATAATATGAAGTCCTCTAGGCATGTAAAGAGGCGGCTGAAATCTGTCAGGAAAATGAGAAACTCCGGAGTGATAGCCTTGGACTACATCCAAACAGCTAAGAACCTGGCAGATCAATTCACAAAGGGTCTTTCACATAACGTGATAGACAATGCATCCAGGGAATTGGGCCTGAGACCCATGTGTGTTACTCAGTAGTGGTAACCTGTCCTATGTGATCGGAGATCCCGTGAATTAGGATGGTGAAACAAGCTACTATTTAACTGTAAATCCTAGAAAATTTATTTAAGCCTTAATAAATCCTATATGGGTTCGATTGCTAGTCACAATCTATGAGATAGGGTGATCTCTAGATACCCATGAAAGGCACGGAGTATGACTTATAAGCTCCAACCCGAGGGGATGTTTATAGCAGCCTAGTACTGGCAAAGGGGCTCTAGTCAAGCTTGTTTGCACAAAATTGTCAATTCCAGGCATAGTCCATTGGTCAGTTGTGAACAAGTGTAGCTCTTGCCCAGGTGGATATTCAACTTAACAGTCCCCGCCATGATGCCAGTATATCAAAACAACAGTGAGTCGAGAGTATTTTCTTGTGTACCTTAAAATTCTTGGTGGGGATTGTTAGATTAATGGGGCCTTGGCCCATTAAGTCTCAATTAATCAAAGATTTAAAAGGTCCACTAATAAATGCTAGGGAATTAAATCCCGGATGGAGCGTCAACGGGAACCCTAACCAACTTAAATAGTGGACCAACTGCGGACCACTTGTGAAGTTGGTAAAATGAGATGGACGTGCCACACGCGCGCGCGCTCGCTCGCCTCGCCGGGCCGGGCCGTGGCCGTGGCCGTGGCCGAGCCGAGCCGAGCCGAGCCGCTCTGCGTGTGCTGTGTGATGAACCTTTTGCCACAAATGACATTGATTGAGTCTTAAACGTTACCGGTAACTGCCGATTTGATGGCTGAAAGTAACTTATGACGTTTAATGGCATTATTGGGATTTGATGGCTGAAAGTAACTGATGACGTTTAATGGCATTATTGGGCTGACCAATAACTGGCGTCATTGTGGCCATTGCTGCCTCATGGAGTGTCCAGGTTCATCCTCCCTCCTCCTCTGGTCGCCTATATAAGAGGGGCTCACTCCCATAGCCAGAACACACAAGCACTCTCCCTCATAGGTACTCCTTTCAGGAGACCTCTCTCTTCTCCCTGTTTTTGCTGCTCACACTGCTTGCGTGAGTGGTTGCTTCCGAACCTCTCTGTCTAGTGATCCTGCTCGGGATAGGCAGACAATAAGGTTTTTGGGGAGCATACGAGTACGCGCCTGCTCGCTGCTGTGAACGACTACTTCCTGGTGGCCAATTTCGTCAACCCGAACGACTACTTCCTGGTGGCCAACTTCAACAACCCGAACGACTACTTCCATGTGGCCGTCTTCCTCACGTGAACGACTACTTCCTGGTGACCGTTCGAGGGACTTCACTGCACCGAATTAGATCAACTACTTCGAGCAAGGACAGTCGAGGATGGTTAACACTATTCCTCCAGCTGGTGACGGCGCATCCGGTGCCTCCGGTACCGGCCCCCTCTGGGTACATCCTGAACAGCCTTTTGTTCTTGTTTCGGTTTCTCATGTTGTTCATGTTATTTAGGAGAATTAACTTGAACACTGGCACATGTTATAGTACCACTGGATCACTCACTGCTGTCGTGAATTTGTTGCTAATTTCTGAAATTAAAATATAATGATGGCTATATTTCTAACGCAAGATACATGGCCATGGACACCACCACGGCGCTGGCGGTTGGCACAAGCCACAGAGGCACTCTCCTCGTCTTGGCGCCCCGCCCCGGCAAACGCTGCGATCGGGAGCACGAAGCGGCAGTGACGAGCTCCACGCACAGGCCAGGGTTGCCTTCAAAATCTGCCTCGTCTGAAACAGCAAACACCCCCTGAAGTTGTGACTGTAACATGCGGCCACTGAGGTTGTTGTAGGACACATCGAGGACACCGAGGCTGATCATCTCACCGATCTCGAGCGGAAGCTCACCGGAGACTCTGTTCCTCGATAGATTCAACATTGTCAGGACCTTCAGATTCGTGATCTCCTTGGGTATCTCACCAGTGAGCTGGTTGCGGCTGAGGTCTAGCACCGTTAGCGACTCGCATTGGCTGATCTCTCGCGGAACGCCGGCGTTGAGCGCGTTGGCGCTCAAGTTGAGCAGGAATAGCTTCTTGAGATGGCCGATCTCTGGCGGCACGGGACCGGACAATCTATTGGACGCCACTGATAAAAAGCTCAGCGCGGCACTGGGGATGAAGTCCGGGAGGTCTCCTGACAGCAAGTTATGGCTCAAGTCCAACATGCTATTCATGGGGAGATCAAAAAGGCCAGCCGGAACGGTGCCACTGAGGAAGTTGTTGTTGAGTAGAACTTTGGCAAGTGTCTTGCAGTTGCCGAGGTCTTCGGGGATTGACCCAGAAAGCTTGTTCCGCATCAGAATGAGAAACTGAAGCCGCTTTCCGGTGCAGAGGTGGGGCGGTATGGCGCCGGTGAGCTGGTTGTCCGTGACATCCAGCGTCAGCAGCCTGCCGTTCTTGCCCTGGTTGGCCGGGAGCTCCCCTGTGAGGTTGTTTTGCCAAACTTGGAGGATTTCCAGGAGAGGCAATTCCCCAACAAACTCTGGAATCACACCTTGGAGTTCGTTCCCAAGCAGATTGAGTAGTTTCAGTCTGGCTAGGCCGGCGAAGCTTGCCGGTATTTCGTCGGTAAGCTGGTTCTCGGAGAGGTCGAGGGACACAAGGTTATTGAGGCGGCCGAGCTCGGCCGGGATTTCCCCCAGGAAGTTGTTCGAATAGACGTACAGCGTCTTGAGTTGAGTGAGGCTGCCGAGCTCGGCCGGGATTTCGCCGGCCAAGTTGTTCGAGTAGAGGTAGAGTGCTTCGAGCCTAGTGAAGCGGCCGATTTCCGGAGGGATAGGCCCCGTGAGACTACAGTCTGACATGTCAAGCAGCACGAGGGCCTCAAGCTCACCGAACTCCGACGGGATGCCACCGTCGAACGAGTTTTCATATCCTAGATACATCACCTTTACTCTCTTGAGCCTCGACAGTGACGGTGGAACACGGCCGGATAGCGAGTTGAGGTGGAGGCAGAGGTACTCGAGCCGCTTCACGTCGCCGTAGTCCTCGGGTATGCCGCCCAAGAAGTAGTTGCCGCCAAGGTGCAGGTGGCGAAGCCTTGTGTGCGGCCTGCCGAACGGCGGCAGGGTCCCGGTGAGGTTGTTGTTGTAGACGTCGATGACCTCCGCGGCGGGGAAGTAGGGTGCCCGTCCGGATGGGAAGAAGCCGGAGATGTTGTTGTTGGAGAGGTTGAGGTGGCGAAGGAGAGGCATGGAGGCGAGCGATGCGGGGATAGGGCTTGACAGGGAGCACGAGGCGACGGTGAGGCTGGAGAGAGCATCAAGCAGCGAGATCTCGGTTGGGAGAACGCCGCCGTTGAGAGGGACGCCGGTGAGGTTGATGGTGACGACGCGGCTGGAGGCGGCGTCGTCGCAGGTGATCCCGGAGAAGTTGCAGTAGTAGTGATGGCCCGAGGATGACGCAGTTGAGGATTTGAAATCCCAGTCAGTTAGCAATAACGACGAGGCGTTGCCGGAAAGCAGGGAGGACTTGAGCTTGGACAGAGCGTCCAAGTCGCTGTCTGGCGAGGCTCCGGCAGCGGCGAACATCCCGGCGACGAGCAGTAGGAGGAGGCCTAGGCACTGATACGGATTGAGTTGCAGCTGCGTCATTTTTGCGTGCATGATATGAGGGTGCGCGGGCCGCGGGGTAATCACTGGTCAGGGTCGGTCGATGAGACTTATTAAGAGCTGACACTACTCATGTTATCCTAAGTACAGATGATATAATGTACCACCTCCGTTCCAAATTACTATTCGTTGTTGATTTTTTTCGTAACGTTTGATCATTCATCTTATTCAAAAAATTTTGTAAGTGTCATTTCTTCTATTCATGACTTACTTTATCATCACATACTTAGATATGACTTATTTTCGCATATTTGAACAAATTTTTTGAATAAGACGAATGGTCAAATATTGTAAGAAAAAAGTCAACAATGAATAGTAATTTGGAACGAAGGGAGTATTTATGATGGAAAAAGATATATACTTCTATTTTTTGTCATTTATCCAATCGGATAGTTGTGAAAAGTAACGGTCATATGTGTTCGAACAAATAATTATTATGCTAGTATTTCATTTTCATTCATGTGATACAAAAAGTATAATAATTTATACGCATATTCAGGGGATGTAAGACCAACCTTAATCTGCTGCTATAGATGACTAGGTTGTTTATTTAGCGTGCAATAATCTCTTTCATGTTGTCTCGGCTGCACCTTAATCCCAAAATATAAGGCGCGGTCAAACTTGACACATTTGACTCTTAATATCTCTAATACTATAATAATTGTAGCAACAAAATCATAGTTAATCTTTCATAATAAAAACTTTATCTAACAAAAATAATACCATTAGATTT
>OAMR01000679.1:462856-486929 GCA_900205405.1 Echinochloa crus-galli | reverse complement strand
ATTTCAATTAATATGGTAATAACATTATATTATTAAGATTAACTCCACCAATACCTTTTAAACCATACTCTTCAAATACTAGACGTAGGCCACCTTTATTTTATAAGGGCCACAAAAATATTATAACTCTAGCAGTGTCGGTGCTGGGATCGGTCGACCAATCCCCAGCCCCGAACAGAATGCGCTGTGTCCCGTCCCTTGACGGTTGATGCAAGAGCTAGCACGGTGGGACAAGGGTTTATCCTGGTTCCGACCGTGAGGTCGTACGTCCAGCAGGGTGCGCTCGGGGCGCTGTACTATCTTGCACCAGAGTGCTTGCAGTGGGGGGCTACAAGCGAGGTGGGAGAGGAGAAGGAGTCTCGAAGTCCCTGAAGATGGGTGTGAGAGTGATTGAGGCGAGTGCCAATATCGTGCGAGGCGGCGATCGCGTGCGCATGTTCGTCTATCCCTCTCCCCCTCCCCGTGTCGCTCCCTTCCTCCTTTTATAGGTCAAGGAGAGAGGGGGGGAGGGGCTTACAAGTACAAGTGTAGTGTGTGCTAAAGGGGTGCGCACTGGAGAGCATGGCGCCGGGCATGCGGCCGTCCTTGACCCTGGCAGGGGTTTTATGGCGAGCTCCTGCTTCTGCGGGTGTCACGGTCGTCCCTGCGCTCATATGCGGCCGTCCTTGACCCTGGCAGGGGTTTTATGGCGAGCTCCTGCTTCTGCGGGTGTCACGGTCGTCCCTGCGTTCGTCCTGGAGTGGCTTCGAGGGGTGGCGCCGTCGTAATCCGCGCCCAGCCGTCTGCCGCCGGTTGATTCGAGGGCGTGGCAGGTGGGGAAGGGCGAGAGTTGGCGGCACAGGGATCGGCATGGCGGTTGCTGTCGACCATAGTGCGCGGCGTGCCCGGTTTACCGGGGAACGGCCGAGAGTTGGTGGATTTGACCCGGCGTTCGTCATCACCGGGCTGCGCCTGACCGGAGTCTGTACTTGGTCGCCGCTCATATTTTCGTTCGAGGGTTCTTCACACCCATTCGAGGGCTGCACCCGGGGGGAAAGGACGGGAGCGGGTGGAATAGTGATGTGGAATGACGCCTGCAAGTCCGCACAGGGGCCTTGCGCAGTGCCGCTTGCGTCCGCACAGTGGCGGTGAGGACGCATAGTGACCGGAGGGGCGTCGGGGCGCGCCGTGTTGAGTAGGTGGCCTCGAGCGAGGTGGAGTTGGCTCGCCTGCTCGAGGGAGTGCGCGGCCCTCGAGCAAGGCGGAGTTTGCTCGCCTGCTTAAGGGGGTGCGTGGCCCTCGAGCGAGGCGGGGACGGGGGTCGCCACTTGGGCCCTCTTGTCAGGCGAGCTCGGACGGCTGTATTTGGGCCGTGATAAGCTGTGACGGGCCGCATTGCCTTGGTTGCCCTTCCGGGCTGCCGGCGATTCGACCTTTTGTGGTTAACGTTTTTTGAGGGTGATTACCCCGATGATTAGGGGACCCCCTGGGTTTGTCCCCGACAACACTAGATCATCATGATTTCTGTGTCAAAGGTTGAATTAAACACATTGCAAACAGCTAAACAGATGACTTAGTATTGTATATACTGTATGTTTATGTTGTCTATTCGTATTAAAGAGACGCCAGCTGTACTGTTGTACTTTCCCTAAGGCGGCGGCCTAGAGAGTGGCAGATATGATGGCACTGATTCGATCGATAGCCCCATGGTAAGAGGGACGAGCAACATGGGGATTGGAGCCATTGTCTGGTCAAGCATGATAATGACAGCTGATGGTATACCCATAGATACAAAAATGCAGATACTATTTAGGAGAACTTACTGGCTCCGAGTTTGGATCAAGTTACATCGAAGTGAAGAAGACTAGGAGACCTTAGTGGCAGCGAGCATGCCGCAACCTGGAGAATTGGAGATGACGACATTGTGTTTCTTCAATTCGAATGGATGTTCCTTCAATATATCTTTGGTCTAAAACCTTGCCTGTGGTGGAGATCATTGAGCTAATTGATTTCCATGAGATGACACGACCTCAACCTGCTTAACACAGCGCACGTGGTTCTCATTCCGAAGAAGGAAGGGGCAGAGACAATACAAGAATACAGGCCAATCAGTCTCATTCATGCGGTGGTGAAAATCATCAGTAAGATACTTGCCCTTCGTTTGGCTCCCAGGATGAGCGAGCTCATCTCACACAACCAGAGTGCCTTCATCAAAGGGCGCAGCATACACGATAACTTTCTCTATGTGAGAAACATAGCGCGGAGATTTCACAGAAACAGAACGCCGGCATTGCTCATGAAGCTGGACATATCTAAAGCCTTTGACTCAGTACGCTGGGACTACCTCTTCGACCTGCTTCAGCGTAGAGGTTTTCCACCACGGTGGCGGAATTGGATCGCGGCTACCCTGAACACTTCCACATCAAAAATCCCGTTGAATGGGACACCAAGCGAACCAATTTTGCATGGACGAGGCCTGAGACAGGGCGACCTGCTCTCGTCGCTGCTCTTCATCCTGGCAATCGACCCACTGCAGTGCATACTATCAAAAGCAACGGACCTAGGGCTCCTAAGCAAGCTCGGCGGTAGAATTTTGTGCTTCAGAGCCTCCATGTACACTGACGATGCAGCAATTTTCGTGAAGCCGACTAAAAAAGACATACACAACCTGCGAGACATCTTGCAAGCCTTCGGCGACACGACGGGACTAAACACCAATCTCCAGAAAACGACTGTAACGCCCATCAGCTGCGCCTCAATTGACATCGACAGCGTCCTCCAGGAGATGCCGGCAACGCGAGCAAGCTTTCCCATCAAATACCTTGGCCTCCCCCTTTCCGTTGGATGGTTAAAAAGATTGATTACCGGCCGTTGTTGGACAAATCTGTGGCAAAAGTCTCCGGTTGGTATGGGAAACATCTCACGCCAAGCGGGCAGAGCATGCCTTGTCAAATCAGTGCTCACATCACAGCCAGTTTACCTTCTCACAGTGCTCAAGATGTCAAATGAAGTTTTCGAGGAACTAGATAGAAGACGCAAGCGCTTCCTCTGGGCGGGGGACGAGGCACTACCGGGGGGAAAGTGCAAGGTCAACTGGCCAAAGACATGCCTGTCGAAAGAAAATGGAGGGCTAGGGATACTCGACCTACAATGCTTCGCTAGAGCCTTGCGCTTGAGATGGCTCTAGCAGGAATGGACCTCACCACAAAAAGTATGGGTCGGCACCGTGATCCCATGCGATGACACAGACCGCCTACTTTTCGCAGCCTGCACAACGATCGTTCTGGGCAACGGACACAAAGCAAGTTTCTGGGACTCGGGCTGGATCCATGGACGCCGTCCGAGGGACATAACCCCCCCACCTCTACAATTTATCAAGCAACAAATGCCACACCATCGCACAAGCGCTTAATGGCCAGACATGGATTAGAGATCTGCGTACCCAGACAGGAATCACAGTTAGGTACCTCCGTGAATATGTAATCCTATGGGGCATGCTGAGGGAGGGACGTGCATCTGCAACCCCAGCAGGAGGACGAAATTCAGTGGAAGCTAACAGCGTCTGGAAAATACTCGGCAGCCTCAGCATACAAGGCGCAATTCATTGGGTGCACCAAAGCGCAAGGGGCAAGCGATATCTGGAGGGTATGGGCGCTGTCGAAATGCAAATTTTTCACGTGGTTGATCAAGCAGAACAGGGTGTGGACTTTCGACAGGCGCAAGAAGGGGCTGGCAACATTCACCGACATGCCCACTGTGTCGCCGAACGGGTGAGACAGCTCACCATTTGCATGCACAGTGCCGATACACCACACGACTATGGCAGCTCGTAGCCGAATGGGTAGCAGAACCTGACCTCTGTCCACAGACATGGACAGCTAGTGACAATGCAGGCCAATGGTGAGCGAACCTCATGGCCCCCTCGACCACCCCCCGTAAAGCCAAGGCGGGCATTGCAATGCTGATCACATGGGAGATATGGAAAGATGTCACACCCGGCCCAGTTTGTATGGCCCACTAGTGGTCCATGAGTGCAGGATGCACGTGTTTAGTGCCACCTTGCTAGTTTAGTAAGGGTGAAGGCAACTTATAAGCTCTTATCTTCCAGCCATAGCACCTTCGGGTTAACCCTTTTACACAAAGCGAGGACGAAAGTGTAAGCAGGGTGCTATGTGTACGCGTGCACGCCCCTCGGAAGGGCTGTGCGGGGCAGCTTTGGGGGGCGGGGTGTTACACATGGTATCAGAGCCGACCCTCGCGGTTGCGCGTACGGGTTAGTGTGTAGGCATAGGGCTCATGGCGCGTGTGGCCCGGGTAGGGCATACGGCATGGACTATGGCGCTGGCACTGGACGTACGGTCGTGCGCTAAGGGGGGACGTTCCTGGACATTTGCCCGTGTGGGTGAGTTGTGCCGACGAGGACGTCGGGTTCTTTGAGGGGGGTGTATGTCACACCCGGCCCAGTTTGTATGGCCCAGTAGTGGCCCGTGAGTGCATGATGCACGTGTTTAGTTCCACCTTGTTAGTTTAGCAAGGGTGGAGGCAACTTATAAGCCTTTGTCTTCCAGCCATAGCACCTTTGGGTTAACCCTTTTACACGAAGCGAGGACGAAAGTGTAAGTAGGGTGCTATGTGTATGCGTGCACGCCCCTTGAAAGGGCTGTGCAGGGCGGCTTTGGGGGCGGGGTGTTACAAAAGAGCGGAACGCAAGGGTTTTTAGGCATGTAGAAACCAGCGTGACGATGTTACTGGAGAAAGTCAAAGATGAGGTAGTGGCTTGGATAGTGGCAGGGGCCAAGCACTTAGCGTTGCTAACTTCGCGAGAGTAGGCCTTTTGGGTTGCCGGTTAACCGGCATGTAACTCTACCTTCTATATCAATGAATTCGGCACAACCTCGTGCCTTTCGTTCAAAAAAAAAGTGGAGATGGCGACTTAAGGTATGGTTTAAGGTTTAGTTTTAGAAGCAGTCAATTGTATTATACATATAAGAAGATTAATAATACTGTGAATCTGTGTTTATATAGAGTACATGGTGTCCCACGTCCTTTTCCATATACAGTACATACACTAATATTTTTTGGCAGGTATACATACTGTACCAGAATATTTTTTCTAATATATACTAATATACAATTAGCATATACATTTATACTCCATCGTAACAGTAAAATTGCGAAGCCGGGATCTTTAATCTCAGTTCGGGTGCGGCATTTCGTCGCACTACGGTACGATATATAATTATACCGTACACCAAACAACATGCAGATTACCTCACCAACCAGATCCAACTACTGCTAAAATCACGTACCAAGTAGCAGGCCTGCTGCGTACGTACATCCACGATCGATCGGAGTCACGTCTTGCTATATGCTCCTTATTACATTAACTCCATCGATCGATGCAACTGATTGGCGGACAGGAGCACGTACGTACGGTCGCGCTACGCGTGTACACATGCATTCATGCAGAGAGAAGTTAGAAGAAGATGAAGAGAATGTGTCGTCATCAGGTGCACGGTCGTTTTCCCACTCGGAGCTTAATTAGGAGATCGAGAATTGCCTGACGCCGACCGTATACCATGCGTGCTTTCGATGCGCGACACGACACGATCGACGACGGAAACGTCGTACGACTGATCCACCATTCCATCGGAAACGAATTTAAAGAACGGCGACGCCGGATTTATTAGGAACAAGCTAGCAGTGCTAGCTTAAATTTTGTGCATCCCATATATATATTTCGATCTCTCTGTCGCGTCAACTTCGTCATTCATCCATGTCGTTCTCTGTCAAATTAGAAAGAAAGTTCTAGCTTTCATGGCTATATAGGACCTGTTTGGTAGAGGTCCATCTGATTCTGATTCTCTATGGGAGCTGATTCTCTGAGAGAAGTAATTCTGTGGTTTTGATTCTCTATCATAAACCTCTCAAGATCAGGATGGATAATCACTTCACAGAATCATGAGAAACTACTTTTTTTCAGCTCTAGCCCTTTAGTTCATTTCAGAGAATCGAATCTTCAGAGAATCATTCCTCTCTGAAAAACTGTTTGGCAGAGTTTCTCCTGGATTCACTTGAAAATCAGCTCTACCATCCCATCCGCCGTCGCCGCCGTCGTCGGCCCCATGCAATCAGCTTCGTCGATGGAACCGAGAAATCCCGCCGGGGCCGGCAGAAAGGTCGACGTCCTAGCTCATTAATATTACTCCTCCCTCCCTCGTAGTACATCGGATTCTCCATGCAATAATCTGGTCTCAGTGGCGACGATCTACGATCGAAAAGGACGCACTAACCATGCTTAATTAACGTAACGGCACATCCCTATGTCGATCACTCTGTCGTAGCGTAGCTAGGGTACGTAGAACGACGTTTTCACGTCGTCTCGTCTGGAAAACAGACAGGGCTGCTGAAAGATTAACGACAAATTAAGGACGTACGCCGCCGCCTCGGTCCTCGATAATTCCGATGCACATATATGTGTGTGCTGATCAGGTCCAACGACTCGACGATCTTCTCAGCTACTACTTCATTCCGTCTATTATATTGTATGTAAAAATATATATGAATGAATAGATAATAATGAAAGGAAAATGCTTCACGTATATATACTGTTTGTGCTCTTTATAAATATGCAACAGAAAACGTTGGAGACTCGAGCTTTTGGAGCCTTTTGGGCTGCAGACTGGGCAACATATATGCATGGTCCAGTACTCCAATCAGGCCATTTCTTGGGCCCTGCGTGTGTTTGGCTACATGCTCCGAAACCCTGCAGCTGCAATGCTTCCAGACAATATTTAATTATGAATTAGAAACGTTAAAGTCTATTAAAAGAAATAGAGACAGATAGATAGAGACAGAGATTCAATTTGAACCTGTCAGTTTACAAGGTTCCTTCTTGTAATCTTGTTGCAGCTACACGATCGATCTAGGCTTATATATTTGGGATGTTCTTACAAGGTTCCTTGTCGCAGCTACACAGTCTAAGCTTATTTGGGATGTTCTGATGAGCTTAGTTTATTGAAAGAGCTAGCTTCATCTTAACAGTTAAAGATCGAGTACCTACTTGTCATCAAGAGCTCGATTGCCTGATGTCTAGTCCCCTGCCAACGAAATCAGATGTCCAATTGTCGATCATACACGTCTGAACACATAGTAATCCCCCGCCTTGAGAGACCACGAGTACCACATTTCCGAGCTATATAGGCCAAGTTTCTTTAGGTGTTCAATTTTTTTCCCGGTGAATCTTGCATCCATGAAGTATTAAATGAAGTCTATTTGTAAAACTTTTTTAAGGACGAGCGTAACTTTGTGCGACGAATCTAATGAGTCTAATTAATCCATGATTTACTACAGTAATAATGCAGTAACCATTCTCTAATCATACGGTCAAATGTCTCATCAGATAGGTCTCACGAATTAACCGGAAGTTTTGTACGTAGTTTTATAAACTGACTTTATTTAATACTTTTAATTTAGTGGTCAAACGTGTGTGTAAAAATTTTCACCCCCAAAGAAACATGGCCATATACTACACGTGCTGCAACACTGCAATCGCTAAGGCCCTAGACAAATCGTAAATCGTGTGGCACCACTGCAAAACTAACTTGACCACGAACAAGGCACACGAACACATGGAACACTTGAGCTGGCCATGGCACAGCCTGGTCCGGCCTCATCTTTCTGACCTCAGACCTAGGGCACAGCAGGCAGATTACAGAAGAGGCAAAGGAAGAAGCAGAGACAATCTACTAATGTCTCCACTGTTGTGAGGTGAGCTGAGACGAGCGTCCCACGCACGAGAAAGCTTACGGTTGGAGTTGATCCCAGCGATTAAAGCTAGCTTTATTGCGCTGTCTCCACATTTGTCCTTGCGGCTTCACCTTTCCATGGGAAGATAAACGGCAGTACAGCACCAAGAAAGTTAAAAGATTGCGAGGAAGTTGCTACGGCAAACCGTGCAACTACGCGGCACTGCACACAACTAACCGCATCTTTCCTACTTGCCCTTTTTTTCCCTTTCACTGAACCACACTTTGATGATGCTGAGCTCAGTTCAGATCTACTGATCCAGGCACAGGACGCCCGGCCGGTGGTCTAACTTCTAATTATGCACTGTAGGTTAGACAAGCGGGAGTTTAATAACTCATGTAAGATTGGAAAGTTTGCAACCACTTGGGATCGTCTTGGTTTCATATGGAGCCATCTCTGCATCGCCACATTAGTAGATTGTTGTTCTTTTTTGTGGCAAGCGTGTCGTCCAGCACTTCTTTCGCTCGAGGAATGGAGATATCATTAATGTGAATGGAATAGACTGGTTTATAGTGTGAATAAAAGAATATACCAATGTTTCCGACGCACTAGTTTATCAGAGATTTATGATGCTGTAATTTAACTATGTGTTTCAAGATTGTTAACTTATATTAAAGAAAAAACATTTGATAACCAAGCAGCTTCCGGTGCCTCGCTAAGGTCCATAATTTTGCCGGAAATGATTTCTGGAGCACAGCTTAGTCATATATGGTCCCAAAAAGAACTTATCTCCTTGTCCGCTACATCATAGACCAAACAAAAATTCTAACGTGAATGATGAGATGAAAGGGGAAACCAAAATTCAAACCCGACATATCTGGCTGCAAAATGAAGACGCACTCTTTGTCGTAACATTACTACATGCTCCTATTCTGACTCTTACGTAGCAGCATTTTAAAGGTACATATGCAAAAGATATGAGAAAGGGTGTAGGTACTGGAGACAGTGTCAGAGAACAAGATCTCACAGAAGCTTCTCAAGATCCAGTAAGAAGTGATCGATTGACACATGCTTGTGGAGCCAAGCCCGTAGATGTACTGCAGGAACCTGTTTCTCATTAATTGAGTCGACAAGGGCAACGAACTTCCATCAATTTGATTCACCTTTTATTTTACACCGCTTAACTTCTGTAGCAAGAGGGGCAGTTGGTTGCCTGGTGAAGTATGACCCAGCTCACCGATTTATTGCAGATCAACGCTTAAGTATAGTATCATAGGACGGCCTAGTAAAAAGATTAATGACTCTGTAAAGACTTTGGAGTCAAGTAAATGAACTCAACGAAATGTACAGTTACTGCGAGCATGCCCATTACAACTTTTTTTATTTCATTTTGGAAAAAGTACGCCTGCTGAAAACTAAAGAGTATAGAATATTCCAAGATGCGACTCACTAGCTTCTATACGCAGGCTGCAGGCATAAGTCAAACCCCATGAAGATACTTCAGAGCCAAAGCACTGCGTGTGAAATGATACTTCAAAACAAAATGGCAACAATTTTTCAGGAAAGCACCCAAACAGGAAAATTGCGGTAAAGAGCAAAGACGACATTCAAGTGTGAAAAGCGGCAAACTGGCAATCCAACATTTTCAGCAAAGACTACAGCTCCCTTTCAAAGAACCCCGAAATCACTTGGAATGTTTGGATATAGAAAAGGATCAATTCTAATCATAAACATTTTGCCATCCTAATAATTCAGATTATAAACCTCTAGAGTTATGAGTGATTTCAGAAATTAACAAAAGACAGCCAAGTTCAAGCTAAACAAAATTTTCTGCAAATCCAAACAGCATGATTTCTTCAATGGAGAACACCTGTGAAGTTATGTATATAAAGTCAAAGAGAACTATTGCCCAACTGTATTCCTTTTGATGCTTGATTTTCATGTGAAAATATTGCACAAGCCAAATGTTGAAGATACTATCAATTTCTCCACCGAGCAATGATTTAGACTATATTATTATAACAACCGTCCACAATGTCAGCAAAAAACTCTTATATTTCTTATAGAAGAACAAACATTGATCAACACCTAGCACACACCATCGTCATCACCAGCCTGTACCTGCATCTACCTCAGACAAGCTTAAATGCCAACCAACTCCAAGCAATTCCAGAGCTAACACCCCAGGACAAAGGCAAAGTTGACAATTCTCTTACAGGTCTCACTAGAATCACTCTAAGCACAACCTATACTCAAAGAACACTTCCATGTAAATTTCAACAACCTATCATACATTATATTCCAGAGAACAAATCTTGAGATTTGAAATGCTATCTAAATAAAAGCATAAATATCCCAATACTCATTTTTTCAACATAAGTCCAACCATATATGTTGCACAGCTGTGTCCATGCGTCCAATGGCACTCAAACCATATGATTGGCCCCACTAGCTGGAAAAGGAGATGAAGGCCGTGTTTCGTTACAAAATCGAAATATGTTTCCAAAGGGAATCTTACATGCATGAAGTATTAAATGAAGTCTATTTGCAAAACCTTTTTAGGGATGGGTATAACTTTGCGCGAGGAATCTAATGAGCCTAATTAGTCCATAATTTACTACAGTAATGCTACAGTAACTATTCTCTAATCGTACGGTCAGAGGCTTCATTAGATAGGTCTCGTGAATTAGTCTAAGGTTGTGAAGATAGTTTTACAAACTGACTTTATTTAATACCCTTAATTATTGGTCAAATGGGGCAAAAAAATATTTCTATCCCGAAAGAAACATGGCCGAAGTTAATCCAAGACAGATGTACATTAACCCTACATAAACAACTAATAAGGTATAGGAGACTGTGGATCAGCTCAGGGATGCCCCACAAATAAATGTGGCAGCCATGGGTGTAGGTGAGAGTGTTTATTACCACTGTACTAGCAGGGAAGGTGGTTATGCTCTACATACACAGTTCACCGACAGCCCACCCCAGCAGACACAATGTGGACCCCCTTCAGTTGCCCCTCCCCTGATTTCTCTTCCTCTTTTGCCCTAGTTTTATCCATTGACACACGCTTGGTATACTGCTGGTGACCCCAGCACCCCTGCTCTCCAGTCAGTGCATGCCGCCTTCTATCATGGAGAGTGAAAACTAGGTCAGACATACTATCCACCCCCTTCCTCTCTGACACGTACCTGACTACCTACGCAGCTAACCACATTTAACGCTCACTGCAGACGCAAGTACAGGCTGGGCAGTTTATATTCACTCAAACCAGAGCATTCCTCCCCCACACGGCCACACACACTTCAGTTCAGAGGCACCCCAGCAGAGTTCATCTCTGCCTCCTGTGTCCTTCTCCATGTCAGAGAATCTCCACTCCAGGAAAATGGTACAGCCAAAGAAGTTTCGTGGAGTCCGGCAGCGCCACTGGGGCTCCTGGGTCTCTGAGATCAGGCACCCCCTACTGTAAGGTTCTTCCCTCCCTCTAATTTTCAGTGAAGAACATAGACTGACAGCTGATGCAACCATAATTCTTAATTGCAATGCACTCACCTGTTTGTGATGCGTACAGCAAGAGGAGGGTGTGGCTGGGCACCTTCGAGACGGCTGAAGAGGCGGCAAGGGCATATGATGAGGCTGCTGTGCTGATGAGTGGCCGCAACGCCAAGACCAACTTCCCCGTCCAAAGGAGCAGCACAGGCGATCCTGCCCCAGCAGCAGGAAGGGATGCTCGCAACAACCTCGGCAGTGGATCCTCTACCGCCAACTTGTCCCAGATTCTCAGTGCCAAGCTCCGCAAGTGCTGCAAGGCGCCATCGCCATCCCTGACCTGCCTCCGCCTTGACCCTGAGAAGTCCCACATTGGCGTCTGGCAGAAGCGTGCAGGAGCCCGCGCCGACTCCAACTGGGTCATGACCGTGGAGCTCAACAAAGAGGCAGCGTCAACTGATGCTGCATCACAGTCCACATCAACAACAGCTACTTCACCAGCAACAGCGATGGATGAGGAGGAGAGGATCTCACTGCAAATGATTGAGGAGTTGTTGAGCAGCGGCAACCCATCTTCGCCTTCGCATGGAGACGACCAAGGTCGTTTCGTCATCTGAAAAGCATGGATCAAACAGCATAATGAAGTCGCCATCACAGATCAGAGGTTCACTAGGCTGGTTGGTACACAAGCAGTTCAGGTCACTTCAGTAATATAGATATGTGTCTATTACTTCCAACTTACAACAACTATAAGTTTGCAATTGTGTGCAGTTCTATGTACTTGTGAAAAGCTCTAAATACACATGTTCCTGTCAAGATACTTTGTTACACATCAATGTCAGTGATATAATTGCTTATAAAGGAAATAAATAGACTATGATTGTGTTACTGTTCATCCTTTGTTTGGGCCCTCGATGTTGAACTCTGTTGAGAAATCTCAACAGCACAGATTTGAAAAGTGGAGTCTTACTTTCTTTCTTCAAAGTTTAAATGAAGAAGAAAAAGCTGAACAAATAAATCTCAAAATAGGATGAAGGTGATATTTGTGAATAAGACATCTGCTTATGATAGAATCATTTCGAACAACTCAGCACTCATTTAAGGTGAAGAAATACATGTACATGGCATCTAAGACAAACCAGCAAATAGACAACATATTTCTTTAATCATATCAACTAAAGTCACTCTACTGAAGGCGGTAATGCAGAAATGGGTAGAATTCAGTGCGGAGAACAAGATGCAAATTATTTCTCACTAAAAAAGGCATCCATCCGAAACTCAAGGTTTGGCATTGGGTATCTGGAAACACATTTTTGGCACTTCAAACACCATCTTACAGGAACAAGGAATGTGGTGTTTTTGAACGTTCAATTCCACAGTAATGGAGAATGAGTCATTCCAGGATGCTCTTTTCTGACAATCTGTGTGAATGAATAGGTAACGGATAATAACATGTTCAACATCATATAACCCACTATTGGATGCAGAGATGCACTAAGGGTGAGAGCGATGAACACAATGTATGGACCATCAAGGTGTGCAACAAACACTTTAAAGGCCATAGGGTCGTATTTCTCATCATTAAATAAGCAAATGTATTATATAAATAATTGATAATCATGATAGGCCACTACAGACAAAATGTCATAATGACCAGCATAACAATTGCCTTTAGACTAGGAACAATCAATATTCAGGTCTCAGAATTTGGATTGTCATCTGGCACCTGCATCCAATAGCGGGAGTAGAGCTATACTACTATGCCAGAATCGAGGTGTCCATGTGTTGTTTCATATGGAATGCATATGATCTCAATAAAAGAAGACAAGGGACCTTGATCCATGAGAAAATACAAAGAAAAAAGATAATATAACAACCCAAACCGTTAATCCGCCGGAATTGCGTCACCGGAATTGCTGCAATCCTTCCAAGTACCCCGAATTTTTGCAAAATATGTACTTGTAACTATTCTGGAGTTATTTTGGAGCCTCAACTCATTTATAGACACAGAACAAAGGCAAAAGCAAGGTCCATGTGATGTCACTAAGAGACAGACATCCAATTAGATGCACTAGTGAAAATAGTTTACATAATGATCATCCACCACAGTGGTAGTAAACCATGATGAGCAATCCTTGCAACATAAAAACATTGAGCTGAAATAACCTGGACCAATTTGTGTCTTAGCATGGATGCAAACACCAGTGTCAAATCAAAAGAAAATGTTGAAGATAGCCCTACTTATGAGTGTAAAAAATAAAGACACAATGAGTGTGCTCTTCTTCATTCAGAACTCAAAGAACACACACAGCCAAAAAAGCAAGTATCAGCTTCATGGTTGGATTTGGAGGTTGGTGCAAAGCATGCAGTCAATGCTAAGGGCCCACCATCTAGTTAGTTGGTCAATCATAATGTACGATTGTATTAGAGAAGAACAAAACAGAACACAGAGAAGGAAACTATATTCCCACCATAGTCGATCAATACTGAGTTGTGGTGTGTCAAAGGACACAGCATTACATTCAGTTCACACATCACATAAAAATTCAGACCAGAAGGTCCCTGTTCAGTTTGAGAGAGACTTTCTGGATTGCTATGTAATAGAGCCAAGTTATTTCAAGATAGTTAAGATGCTTGTTTTTTTATCCAGTCTTTGTCGAAACTGAATAATGATATGAACATGGAAGCTTTGAATGGTAACAGTCTAGTTATTTTTTCAATCACATGTTTCATACAAAGTTATGTTTGACGACTTCAGTTCATTCTGTAGGCACTAGCTGCTTCCCCTTAAATGCAGTTAGTTATCTCCAATTACCAACATTGTTAGCTCCTTGCATTACATTTTTCCCCACAACATTTCCTTAGCTAATCCCTTAACAATCTCACGTAGTATCAAATAACTCAATCCTGTCATTGTGCTAGAACAAAACTGGAGTGTGTTCACCAAAAAATTACAGTCATACAGGGAAATGTATCCTGGCTTGGTGTAGGTGTGCTCATCTTTCATAATTAAAGGTAGTATCAGTGAATTGCTCATCACTTGCTATTCAATCCACAGATGGAAATAATGTGTGCAGCATGGTTAAAAGCTAGCCAATACAGTCAATTTTATTCATCAAAGTTTGGTACATATGTGCCTTGTATCCAGCATCAATGATAGATTATAACAAAGATGGTATGTGAAAAATTGGTAGTCTGGCCACATAATTTTGAGGTGAGACATGACCACTTCAAATTTTCTGCTATTCTGTGCTTGATAATTTCTGGTACCACATTAGCTGGTCAGGAACTTCTATGATGCAAAAGCAAGCATTGAATATGTCCAGCAAGATAGCTGTAGTGGTCCCAAACATTAACTCTATCCTTTGCATCCATCCTATTCAAATAACCAGTGATGTCATCTTAATTAAGACTGCTAAGCATAATAACATACCAAGTCATTCACTTTGTGATGGTGATCTTGTCATACATTAGATCTACCCAAAATGGTTTAAATAAAAAAAATCACATGTGCATGCCGATTAATTAAAGTAAATACCAAGGGTAAAGATGGTAGAATGTTGCTGCAATTGTACAAAGATCCTTGTATGTAGAGAAAATACAGTTTGCAGAACAGAATATTGAAGTGCTGTTGCAACAATCACAGTGATACTATATTCTGCCTGTTAACTTGTTATTCACTGAATCTTTATTTGCATTCCAACTATAGGAGGAGATAGTAAAAAAGGGACTTGAAAGAGTGATTCTACCTAGAGATTTGTCCTTAGATAAGAGAGTGTGGAAATCAGCTATTTACCTGAACCATAAGTAGACTTTAGATTCCCTAACATGGTGTTTTTCTCTTTCTTTTCCCCTTTTGGTGGCGACTCATGTAGGGTTTCAGCTGTAGTCTACCCCAAATTGTTTGGGAGTAAAAGGCTTTGTTGTTGTTGAACTATTGTGAGTAGTCATGCGAATGCTCCAAAGCGTTGCATCAAATACGGAGGGAGTGAACAGAAAATAATAATAATAATAACCGAACACTCACAGTGGTATGGGTCAGATTGGACACCAGAAAGGTTATGGAGTCTAGACTCCAGCTATATTTTTCAGCATCCTTACTTCTCATCAAACTGTCAAAATCAGATTTAGCACAGAACCTTTTGCTACCAATGAGGCAGGACAGTTTGCCAACCCATACTAGACCTTCAGTAAGGACAACCACTAGAGCGAAGATCCAACCTGCCCCTTTGAGTAGGGCTAAGTACCACAGGTCAACAAGATAGTGGTCCTGAAGTATTGTTTATTCATTCTTGATGTTCTATATCTATTCAGATCAATATATGTTTCATACCCTCACAACTCTTGTGGAATCACAAAGGAAAATTAACAAAGAATCTCACAAAGCTACTCATTCAATTTTCGATTCGGGTTTCCCTTCGCCCATGTTATTGAAGCTAATCGATTTTGGTTCCATTGCATATTCATTTTTTGAGGATAAAAAGAAGTCACGTATAAAATAGTTGAAAGTACAGCACAGAAAATTCAGGAGTATCATTTGCATTTGACTTACATTTCGTAGCAATTTACATATACTATCTTCTTTATGTTTGATGAACAAATTGATCTCAAACGTCATGCACTGAGAAGTAATCTTAGACGGTTTTGCCCCTGGTGGCTGGTGGGTCAACACATGCTTGGAATTTTCAGGAAAAGTACTGAGTCCAGTGATAATCAAACTTATCTTTAGGTAGATGAATTGCAAAGACAGTCCCAGGTAAAACATGTAATATCGTCATATTTGGCTTGAAGAACGATTCAAAGCAACTCATTTACACATCTTGGTCAAGGACGAGACCTGGAACTCAATTTTCTCTTCCTCTCACTACCAAGAGAAATACCAGGCGTATATCTTGAATTTGCAAGTTCCCGGGGTATTGGAGCTCCTGCAGTTCTCAAAACCACAACAAGCTCTTTGAAAATCCTCCTATCCTCCTCATTCACAAACACAATAGCCATACCCTCCTCACCCATCCGAGATGCCCTTCCAACTTGGTGAATATATTCATCAATAGAATTTGGTATGTCAAACAATATCACTTGATGCACTTTCAGGAGATCCATTCCACGCCCAAGGACACCAGTAGAAACTACGACAGATACTTCTCCTGTCAAAAACCTTCTCAAACTCTCTCTTCTCTCATTCATTGTCTTCTCGCCATGGATAGAAACAACCTCTAATCCGGTAGCAACAGTAATTGCTTCAGACAACAGATCAGCACCAACTCTGGAACTCACAAACACAACAGCAGGAGGTTTGAAGTGCTGCTTGCTTTTCATTATCTCAAAAATCTTCTGCTTCTTCTTCTTAGACTCCACCCAAATGACCACTTGTTTGACTGATTTGTTTGGTCTGCTTGGGTTTCCACAAGAGATACGTATAACATTCTTAGCCAGTGAGTTTGACATCTTCTCAACTTCTGAATGTAATGTTTGGTCTGCTTGGGTTTCCACAAGAGATACGTATAACATTCTTAGCCAGTGAGTTTGACATCTTCTCAACTTCCGAATGTAGTGTTGCTGAAAACATCATAACCTGGGGGTGTGAAAGCGATTGAAAAATCTGCATGGCCTGATCCCTGAATCCCCTCTCCAGCAAGCAGTCCACCTCATCCAAAACGAAAACAGAAACATCAGTAAGGTCCACATTTTGTTTCATGAGAAGATCAATTAGCCTCCCAGGGGTACCAACAATTAACTCAATACCATTTTCAATTCTATAAATTTGCTGAGCCAATGGATCTCCACCAACAACTAGAGCAGTTTTGAAAGGCAAACCTTTTCCAAGCACTTTTGCTTGCTCTTCCACCTGCAGGCATAACTCTCTAGTTGGACCAAGAACTATAGCCAATGGTCCTCGGTTGCCTGTGCATTGCCGTGATCTTACGTGTGAGCAATGAGCAATTATGGGAATTAGAAAAGAAGCAGTTTTCCCTGAACCAGTATCAGCAGAAACAAGTAAGCTTCTATTACTCATTGACGCAGGGATAACTTGCATCTGCACTGGAGTAGGCATACAATATCCTGCAGTCTCAAGATTGTGCACAAGCTTCTCAGGAAGACCACAGGAAGAGAAACACATGATTGGATCAGGAACAGCCTCCCCCTTGACACAAATATCAAGTTTACTCCTCAGTGCATTAATCCGGATGTCAGCCAAAGTAGGTATATGTGGAAAATTAGTGTCCTTAATACAGAAGCTCTCATCACCCAAAGGAAGATTCACACGCTTTGCTGCTTGTACTGCTGGCTTTGTTTTAGCAGCAATCCGAGCAAGCAGAATTGTCTTGCATTCCACGCTGCAGATGTCATCGTCAGTCTGATCACATATATATTCCCCATATCGGCCACATACAACACAGCGAGGCTCCCCAGGAAGAGCTTCTCTCTGCTCAAAACATCTTTCCTTCGCAGGTAAATCTGCAGACATAACAAATATGAGGAAAAAGTCATTTCAGGTGTCTGGTTGAAATATATGGAGTAGACAGAAGACCTGCATTTAGCATCACAAAAATTGGATCCAAGATGGTGCAGATATACATTCAATCATTAAGAAATGAGAAATGGGAAACAGGGCCAACATTATGTTTGAAAGAGGGGGGGGGGGGGGGGGGGGGACAAAATCATGCTAGCAGAAAAAAAAATAACAAAGGGGTCATCATCAGCTAACAAAGTCAAGTAGGAAGTTGTGTCTTTCCTACATGCAGTTTCAAGGGCCATAACCAGATGTGTTCACAGTAAACAAATACTGAGTGACTTATTGATTCTTTTCTGCAGAGTTTTTCCTTCCTTTTGTTTTTGTGTGAAAAAGATACGCATTCCCTGATTTGCAAGCGAGTTATGTCACTCAGCATTATCAGCAACCAATTCAGTACAATTACCTTCCAAATCATTATTATCAAATGATGAAACAAGCGAGTTATCAGCTGCTTGGTTGTCCCCTTGCTCCATTCAGTCCAGAAAGGAAGACAAGCACCAAACAACTACAAGAAGAAAGGGGAACGGTCAGTTCAGACATCCTCAAGCAGTAACCCACAAAATTTTTTATGAAGAAAAGCATTTCTTATTTCCAAAACACATTCATAAAAATTTCCAGAGATTCCGGTTGCTACCTACAATCTGTACCTTTTTTATGAAAAAGAAAAGCATTTCTTATATCCAAAACACATTCATAAAAATTTCCACAGATTTCGGTTGCTACCTACTCCGTACTATCTATACCAAGTAGAATGCGGATGTGAGGTTAAAGGACAGCTCGTTACCCGCAAACTCGTGGGTTGCCGCCGCCGCCGCCGCCCGCCTCGCGCGGCCGCGGCCGCACCCCCGCACACCGAAGCGCCCTCGCCCCGAGCCCTTTGCCGCAGCGACCGCACACCAGCCTAGGGTTTGGAGATTAGGGCGTAGGCGCCGCGGCCGAGCAACGTCTCCTGCGGTCCTGCCTGCCTGTGAAGACGAGGAAGCTGGCCTCCGGCTGCGGCTGGACCAGGGCGGGTCCCTGTCCCCAAGGCGGTTGGCCGCAACGGCGGCCGGCTGTGATTTGCCGCAGAGGAGGTTACCGAAAACTTTATGAGTGGCAATTAACACCCACGCTTCCAGCCAGAGAGAGAAGTAGATCTCACCGCCGCGACGTCCCGCGGCTTCGAGACACGGGACAGCGGCGGTGCCGGGAGAGGAGAGGAGCACGGAGCTGCGGGCGGCGAGGCTGCGTGCGGCCTGCGGTGAAACACGCGCGTAGGAGGAAGAAGCACGCGCGTATCGTCCGTGCGCAGCTAGAGGGGCGGTGGGCCTGTTTGTTTCGAAAGCCATGTGGGCCTAGATTCTGAACTCTGTTATCTGTGGACCTCTTTTATCTCGGCTTCCCGCCGGGAAGAAGTGGGAGGTGAACTGGGCCTGAATTACGAGCTGGGCCTGTCTTCTGTTTTGGAGGACTTATAGTTAGTTAGATGATGGTTTCTTTTCTTTTTCCTGTTATTACGCGCAGTACTGCTAGCTGGAGATACCCAACTAAAAATTAGCTAGCTAATTTATAGTTGTTTATTTTAACTGGCTAAATAGTACCTAGCTAAACTTTAGTTAGGGATGTTTGGATCCATCAGCTAATTGAATTAATTTGACTATACTACCCTTCATTAAGGCCCCGTTTGTTTCACACGCGCTAAACTTTAGCGTAGTCACATCGGATATAAATATATTAATTAGAAGTATTAAATATAGATTAATTTAAAAACTCAATACATAAACGAGGAGTAATTTACGAGACGAATCTATTAAGCCTAATTACACCATGATTAGACAATGTAATGCTACATAAAACACATGGTAATTATGTATTAATTATAGTGAAATTAGGCTTGTTAGGTTTGTCTCGCGAAATAGACATGACTTATGTAATTAGTTTTATAATTAATTTATAAGTAGAATGCGGATGTGAGGTTAAAGTACAGCTCGTTACCCGCAAACTCGTGGGCCGCCGCCGCCCTCCTCGCGTGGCCGCGGTCGCACCCTCGCACACCGAAGCGCTCTCGCCCCGAGCCCACACTAGCCTAGGGTTTGGAGATTAGGGCGGAGGCGCCGCGGTCGAGCAACGTCTCCTACGGTCCTGCCTTCCTGTGAAGACGAGGAAGCTGGTCGCCGCCGGCGGCTGCGCCAGGGCCGGTCCCCTAGGCCGCTAGGCGGTTGGCCGCAACGGCGGTCGATTGTGATTTGCCGCAGAGGAGGCTAAAAACTTGATGAGGGGCAATTAACACCCACGCTTCCAGCCAGAGAGAGAAGTAGATCTCACCGCCGCGACGTCCCGCGGCTTCGAGACACGGGACAGCGGCGGTGCCGGGAGAGGAGAGGAGCACGGAGCTGCGGGCGGCGAGGCTGCGTGCGGCCTGCGGTGAAACACGCGCGTAGGAGGAAGAAGCACGCGCGTATCGTCCGTGCGCAGCTAGAGGGGCGGTGGGCCTGTTTGTTTCGAAAGCCATGTGGGCCTAGATTCTGAACTCTGTTATCTGTGGACCTCTTTTATCTCGGCTTCCCGCCGGGAAGAAGTGGGAGGTGAACTGGGCCTGAATTACGAGCTGGGCCTGTCTTCTGTTTTGGAGGACTTATAGTTAGTTAGATGATGGTTTCTTTTCTTTTTCCTGTTATTACGCGCAGTACTGCTAGCTGGAGATACCCAACTAAAAATTAGCTAGCTAATTTATAGTTGTTTATTTTAACTGGCTAAATAGTACCTAGCTAAACTTTAGTTAGGGATGTTTGGATCCATCAGCTAATTGAATTAATTTGACTATACTACCCTTCATTAAGGCCCCGTTTGTTTCACACGCGCTAAACTTTAGCGTAGTCACATCGGATATAAATATGTTAATTAGAAGTATTAAATATAGATTAATTTAAAAACTCAATACATAAACGAGGAGTAATTTACGAGACGAATCTATTAAGCCTAATTACACCATGATTAGACAATATAATGCTACAAGGAAACGTATGGTAATTATGTATTAATTATAGCAAAATTAGGCTGGTTAGATTCGTCTCGTGAAATAAACATGACTTATGTAATTAATTTTATAATTAGTTTATGTTTAATACATCTAATTATCACTTATTTAAAACGTTAAACTTTAGCACCTAGATTCAAACACCACCTATTTATGGACAGAATGACGTGGTAATGGAAATTTCTATAAATAGGTGGGGGTATTTCGGTCTTTGAACTCGTTTAGCTGGATTTAGCTAGGTTCAACCAGCTAAAAGAATCATGTAACTGTTGGCACGTAGCTAAAATTTAGCTGAGTTTTAGTTGCTCCCGTTTGGATCCCTAGCAGCTAAAGTTTAGCTAGTGGATCCAAACACGACCTAAACATGAATATATACTTGCTCGGTTGCTCAGCTTGAATAAAGAAAAAACTACTACCTCCGTTCCGCTCCCAACCAAAAGTTTGTACTAAAGCAGTTTAAAAGTTTTGTTTGGACGTCATATATAAAGAAAAACAGAGGAAGTAGATGCCTAGATGTTATGCCTGCCAACTAGGCTTGATCCGAAACATATACGCTGCATTTCTAGCTATTGCTGGAGCTGTCCCTTGGGTCAAAACTAGGGAATGAAGGAGCATCGACGATGATATCTGTTTGTTGCAGCGTGTGGAGCTCTGGGTTTTGGCCCGAGAGAAGACTCCAGCAAACGAGTGATTGAGTGGAGCAGCTCATACATCCTGTTCGCTGATTCCCATGAGAATATGCAACGAGGTGCCTGCCGGCTGCGGCAATCAACCAGGAACCAACACGGGTACGTCCTTATTTGAGTCCCCTCGTGTGCCAGGTTCACGGCTAGGTTCGGCGGCGTCGCAGTTGTTTCCTTCACGCATCGAAAATGCTGCCATTGGCCGGTTGCAACGCTTGCTCCAAGGGATGAGAAAACCGAGTGGCGGTGTCGTTTGTCTGCGTGATTATCTAAATTCTAAAAAATATGAGCACCCGTTCTGAATAGGTTAGACTACAAGAAACCTAATAAATATAGTGTTCCTCTGATCAACCTCAAACGATTCACCCTCCATAAGTAAATCTTATATAACACTTAATTGTTAGATGACATACAAAAAATATGAGTAGCCATAAACGGTTGTCCTCTACAAACTATAAGCTCAAAGTTGGTTAGGTTTTCTTGTGATAGTACTTGTCCAGCAGGGTCCGATCCTCTAACTGAACACAGATGATTGTGTTTTTATGGCAAATTATATGGTATCTTTATCAATCTCAAGACATGTTAATTCAGTCTCTTGGAGATACCTATAAAGATTGCACTAGTAGAGAAACCACTTTCCAAACACCCCTTTTAGTCCCGGTGGGAATTGGGACTGGGACTAATGTGAGCATTAGTCCCGGTTCCGAACGAGACATGGAGCAGGGAGCCGAGCCTTTAGTGTCAAAGGTACTGTTGGCAGGGGGCCTTTAGTCCCGGCTGGGGGCTCCGTCCAAGATTAAAGGCCCTCTTTAGTCCCGGATAAAGCCGCCGACCGGGACTAAAGTCCCTGCACCATGGTAATATTTTTTCTTCATCGATCCTCTCTGTCCCATATATCTCGATCTCTCCAAAAGACCTCAACTCACGCGGGCCCACGCCTCGCTGCCTGCCGGCCGGTTCGCCGCGCCGGAGCCACACGCGCGGCGTGCTCGCCGGCGGCCACCGCAGGGGATCGCCGGCCGATCGCCGTCTTTGCTTGAACGCCTCTGCCTAGCCTGCTCCGTCTTCCCGGCGCATGCATCCAGTCGCGTGTCTGGCTCTCACCCGGAGACTAGAGATGCTTCGCTGGCTTTGTTCCGTGGCGAGGGGAGACTCGCCGCTCATTGGCGCGGCGGCCACGGCGAGCAGGGCCAGAGCCCAGACCTCGACTCAGAGAGAGAGAGATTCTCTCGTCCTCGGGGGCGACACGATCCGAGGGGAAAAGAAGCCAAGAAGGGCACCTGCTGGCATATCCGCTTTGGATATTCTTCCCGCAAACGGAATTATGCTTGGAATCTTCCGTGCCCTGTCCCGTGTGGTGACTTGGCTCTTGGCACGTGAAGCCTCGGATGTGTCAAGCGTACCCAGCGCCATGCACAACTTGTTATTTCGTGTGGTATTTTTTTTCTCTCTATGCATTCTCAACAGTATTATAGTTTGGTGGATAGTTATTGTCACGGTGTTTATTTATATATATTGCTCGTAAAATTTGGTGGAATCATCATTCTGGAAAAAGTAGCACCGGCTTACAAGGGCTCGTCTTTGAAAAAAAATAATGAAAACCTAAGGTGGCTTAAATAAAAGTCAATGGGTCCAATATCGTTGATTGGACAATGTGAGAGAGTTGCACACGGAATGGAGTTTTATCTGCTCAACTTGCCTGATTAATAAATTGGGTCTTATCTTGTTAATTCAAACAATTATGCAGATCTTCGTTTTCATGGTCCACATGCAATGCCAAAATATATGTGATCACCCTCGATGATGATCTGTCAAGCGGAGAAGGAGATCTCGGCACGATATTTCGGGGCAAACTCCCTATTTGATAGGGTATTAATTTAAGAATAGGATATCCATATCCCCCATAGAAGTATTCCACAATCAGAAAAACGGCATCATTCTATTCTGTCACACCCCAAGTTGAGCATTTGGACGAATTTGCAAGCTACCGAACCCAAACAGCTAAAAACTATGGATCAGACCAAGCAGCTGCTACCCTCCTTTTCCGGCATCCCGTTTTGCTCATCGGAGTGGTATCAATGCAGCATATTTTAATGAGCTACGACATGCAACGCCAACTATGGATCCTTTTGACATTGCACATATTTTAAAGCCACCTATTTATTTATTTATTTCCATATTAACATTTAGTTGATATCATGTTTTGTTAAGCTAAAACAAGAAAAATATTACAGTGGCACTAATGAGTAAATGTTCCTCTATTTATCTGTATTAATTAATTGTATTAATAAAATAAAGGCATCATGCAACACAGAGGTAGAAGAAAATTACTAGGCTATGCACGTTCAATTATAATGCTCTCTCGGAGAGTCCAAGGATCATGTTTGTCGAAAACATCTTTTATTTTCTAACCATGATAGCCATTTCATTTATTTTCTAACAAAGGCCATCTTTTCAGCACCCAATGTTTTGAACATTTTTCCACTAAGCATGCCAACATGCTCATCCATAGGAAAATATAGCAAAAAACAAAGTTTGAAATGCTAGTCCACACAACATTTTCCTCCCCATTGGCCATCCATTTAGCCACTCTTGCTTGGGTGCCTCTACCATTTCTGCCCCCCCCCCCCCCCCCCCCCC
>OAMR01000679.1:419599-450398 GCA_900205405.1 Echinochloa crus-galli | reverse complement strand
CAATGTGCCATGAGATGTGTATAAGAGACAGTATATACTCCCTCCGGTTCACTATTAGAAGTCGTTTATGACAGCAATACGGTCACGAAAGCACAACTTTGACTTCTCTTTTTTATAAAAATATTTCTTAAAAAGTTATATATGTATATTTTTATGAAAGTAATTTTCAAGACCAATCTATTTATATGATTTTCACATTTCCAAACTCAACGACTTATTCGTGATTTATATTCCCAATGTTTGACTCAAATCTTATCCAAAAGGACTTCTAATACGATAGCGGAGGGAGTACTACTTTATAATAAGTCATAAAGCTTATATGAATCTTGAGAAGGATGCGCCAATATATGCCACAGAGATGACACCTCTACCAATAAAATTTGCTGGATTTCAAACAAATACATAGGTGAGCTGATGTTGCTGAGCAACGGCTCCGCCCGGTTAGTCTGCTAATGGATCATGACCATTATAATTTCTTCTCAATGCCCTAATGAATTTTAGCTAAACAATTCTATTGAATTTGGTTGAGCCTGATTCTTAAAATTTTTGGTCTAAATTACTAGATCCTTTAACTCCCATTGACAATCCATTCGCCTCTACCACCAAGCCATTCCCCCTCCACCTTGACACTGCTCGTCCTCAGCCTCCTCATCCTCCACCCTTCCTCTATGGGTGCCTACTCGGTGGGCACGTCGTGGAAGTATGGGAGCCTGCATCGAGCACTGGCATGGCCGTATCGAGGTCCACGAGACTTAAATCAAGCTCGAGAACGGACGAATCGAGTTCCAACAAGGCCCAGTCGAGCTCCGGCGACGCTCCTTTCCCTTGGTATTAGCTGCATGTTTTCTGGCCACCATGGATTTGGTGAGGTGCAAAGTCACCAGTGGCACGGACAAACCAACGCGGAGACAATGAAAGAGGCGAGGAGATCTTTCATGATTGGGCCACCGAGCTTGTGCAAGCCTAGTTTCACTAGAAATACATCTCAATCTAGAGCTCGTTTTAAGGAAGCCAGGCTAAGAGGTTTGGGCAAGGAACCAAACATGTCATGGCTGCATTCTGCGAGCGCTGACAGCTCCTGGCCACCCTACCAATTACTACCTATAGGTGCAAAGTTTGTAGCAATCTTCTGTGCCGAACCAGGAGATTAGCAGCATCCGGAATGACTGGATGGAGTCAAGTGATCTAATATTAGCATCAGACAACAGACATATTTAATGCTAACAATGGTTACAATGCGCGGGTTCGAGTCTTCGACTTAGTATTGGTGCTCGTATTTTCCTGAATTTACATTATGATTTACCGGTACCGTTGTTTCAGTGATAGGCGAGGCGACGTTCCCCATCGAATGCGAGACATCTATGGTGACTTTGTTAACATTGACATCTGCTGGCCGGACTAGTCTGCGAGACGTTTGCGTATGCGTAATAATAGGAATGAGTGTGTATGTGTGTGAGCCTTTGCTGCACTAGCATTTTGCAAAAAGAAATCAATGTTTACAATGCTTCGATGCAGTAGCATGAGAAAGCAAATTGAATATATGACCCATTTGAACTTGGGATTTTCTAGGATTCCTCTCATCCTATGTAATTGAACTGATTTCTGTGAAATTCCGTTCCAAAATAGGCTATCTTTATAGAACAATATATCATAATTTTATTTAGACAGATTTTGTAACTTTTGTCAGTTGTCACCTTATGAGCTCCTTTGGAATTGTTGAAAATGAACCTTTTTTTTTTGAAAAAACTGTGCAATAAAAAAGGATGAGCTCTTCTGAATTTCTGTATTTTCACATCTCCCATCTTTTTTTAGGTAGAACCAGAGCTTTCATTCATTCATATAAAGAGAATTATATTACAATCAGCTGGGAGTGCAGAAAGTAGGCCTTATGGCGGTTGCAGCCACTCACCCACCCAGATGCTACTGGAAACTAATTTTACACACCTCGTCCACCACGGCGCTGACGCCCTCGACCCCGCTGCCACCCGCTTCGCCGCCGCGGCCGCCGTCCGCGACCCCACGGTAAGCACGCACACCCTCGCCGCATCCCTTGCTCTCATCTACCTTGGCCTTCGTGTCACCGTTTGCCACGCGCGTGCGCGCGCCCCGTAATAAAAACATTAAATGATTTGTAGTTCAAGCATGTTATAATGATATTTGTTTAAGATATGATGAAATATAAAATATTTTTATAAATCATATACACTCAATCTTCGATGCGTAGGTTCATCACTGTTACTGCTCGACAATGAAGATGGTGTTGGTAGATCTTTCTCCGCTTCCTCTTCTTTATTAAACGTACTTGACAGTGAGGTGCTCAGACTAGTCCTTGACAGTGAGGATGTTGTTGGTAGGTCTTTCCTGCTTCCTGAAGATGTTGTTGGTAGGTCTTTCTCCGCTTCCTCTCTTCTTTGTTTTGTTCAGATGTAGTCCTTAATTTCCTCTCTTCTTTGTTTTGTTCAGATCTCGTCCTTAATAGTGAGAGAATGGTGTTGGTAGGTCCTTCTCCGCTTCCTCTTCTCTGTTTTGATTAGAACTCGCCCTTGATGGTGATGACGGCCTTCCTCTTGGCGGTGACGGTGGTTTTGACAGTTATTGCCACTCGCATCTCACTCCCTGGGCGGCAGTCTTTCAAGACAACTTCCATAGCACTATTCCCTGTAATGTTGTTGCCTATAGTAAACATTGGTGCTCCTATCAATCTACTTACGCCATCGTGTGTATCAATCAAATCATTGCATGATACTAGAAAATAGTTTTTTGAATTGACTGTCAGTCTTGTTGAATCCTCTACAAGGTATGACTCCAAAGACTCAGTAGTATAAGTAGACTGATAATACGTGTTGGTATAGGAAATATGAGCCAATATGAATGTAGGTGATGGGGTAAGAAGGGACGACGTCAACTCTGTCCCAGTGACGTAGTTAGAGGGTGGTCCAGGTATGCCTTGGCATAACCTAGATTTTTGCCCCGGTAAAAACAGATTAGTCGGCAACCAAGTCCAATTATCAACGTCAGGCTAGGCTACTTGTTTTTTGTTTGCATCGCACACCTTCGTGTCCAATTGCTCCCTACCCGTCGCACACACAAGACACACATGACTGCGCGAGGAGAGAGCATAGCATTATGGCAAAAAGTCGATGGAGACTACCTCTCCAAGCTCTGGTGTCTGGCCCTTCGTGACCCCGCCTCCGCTCTCCGGCCTTCACGACACAATCTACGATGGGCGCCATTACTCCCGGAGCTGCATGTATCCTTGGTCCTCGCCAATGTTTTAGCGTTGCGTTGGCCTCACCGTGAGGGTGACTTTCGTAGTTTTACGTTTGTCCCTCCACGCCACCACATATACAGATATAAATTTAGAACTTTGTATGTTATTTTTGTGAATATTTTAATTTTTTATCTAATTATCATATATAGATCATATCATTTATACATTGATTGTATCGATCGTATATGAACTTTTTTCGTGGCATACCCCTTTGCTAAAATGCTAGCTATGCCACTGCTCTGTCCAGGTGATTTCTTCACAGTCTGCATGAACTTTTGTTGTGAGCAAACAAAAGTCTATCTAGAAGAGCCACCAGTTGCGCCCGAGACCAGACCCCGTCATAGAAACAGACATTGATATGCTCCCGCGTGCCGTCACAAAACTTGAAGGAGCAACCACAAGGGTCGCTGACTTTCGTGCACAAGTCTTGGCCACAACAACAAAACCAGTAAAAAATCTCCATCAAACTTTCTGTTAGACACAAGGACCACCGACTTCATAGCCCATGTACGTGGCCGTTCTAGGGGTCTCGAGTATCATGTTGAACGTCCCTCTCTAAACAAAATCAGATTGGATTAGTATCAAAATAACTACCTAGTACATGCTGAAGAAGACCGGTGCGAAGGCACGGCTCAGGCACGTAAGATTTTCAGCTGGCGAGGCTGGGTCTGTGCAGCGCGGCGTCCGCGGTGATCGGGCATCCAGGCCGCGTAGCGCGCTCGCGGTCAGCTGTCAGTAGGTGTTGGTGCACGCCACAGTGGCGGGTCAAGGCGAGCACTGACAGGGCAAGGTGTGGGGAACGGCTTCACAGCACGCGTTCACGGTGGGCAGCTAGCGCTGGTCCGCGTCGCGGCCGGCGGCGAGCGTGTGGCAACGGCGTGCGGCGGCTGCGACAAGCTCTTGCAGAAGAAGAAGACCGGCGCGAAGGCACGGCTCAGGCACGCAAGGTTTTTGGCTGGTGAGGCTAGGTCTGTGCAGCGCGGCGTCAGTGGTGATCCGGCATCCCGGGCCGCGTCGCACGCACGCGGTCAGCAGGTGTTGGTGCATGCCACGAAGGCGGGTCACGACGATGCAATGGTACTGACGCTGAGCCATATAGGAGACGATGAGCTTGGGACCAGCGAACGCACATCCCATGGCGAGGACGGTGTCCGCGGTAAGCTGCAGTGGCGGAGTGGCTGATCTATGTACATCATTACACAAATATTATGTATTTAAATGTTTATAATATGATCATTTAAATTTAAAATCATTTAATTTTATATAAAAACTAAGCTATATGTTTGTCGTATATATTATATATAATTCTCTCAATAATTTTTTATACTCCATCTAGATTATTCTTTCTAGTATTGATCATCTATGAAAAGCTTAGTTTTGATTCACTACACCGCAACATTTTTAATAGATACTTTATCATAGTAAAACAATAAAGGATTCACATGCCTTGCCTTATGTATGTGTGTCTAAGTTTATATTTACAACTTTAGTTAGTTGTCACGTAACTGGCACATAAAAATATCTATCATTGTGATTTTTTACTCCATTATGCGATTTTCAAATGCTGTGGCAGCACGAAATAGTATTTTTCTATAATATATTATTTAAAATATTAGAAACTAGTGCTTAATAAAGTTGTATTGAAAAATTAATATAATATAACTAAGTCTTGGTAGCTGGGCTGGAGGAGTGTTATAGTCGTGAAACCTCTTATTCTCCCCTATGAAGACCCTATCACGTCACTAAATATTCTAATGTGTCCATCAATTTATTGACATAAAACTTCTCATCACATTCTCACTAAGACTGGCTAATAACCATTGAAGGATATTAAAAAAATAATATATATTTGGGTCTTTATTTCTTTATGTTTTTTTGGGTGTAGTTTTTTGAAGTACGTGTCACACATTTCACCCCTTTTCCTCTCTCTCTCCATCACATTCTCACTAAGATCGGCTAATAACCATCGAAGGATATTTAAAAAACAATATGTATTTGGGTCTTTATTTCTTTATATTTTTTGGGTGTAGTTTTTCGAAGTACGTGTCACACATTTCACCCCTTTCCCCTCTCTCTCTCTGCTCCCTTGTCTTCCTTTTTCTGGTGGCGACAACTAGGCGAGCTACAACGCCACTCGCCCGTGTCTTCTCCCGGCCCTTTATCGGCGACGAGCATTCACCAGGTTTCGGACTAGCGTAAAGCAGGGGATCCATCCGGAGCTGGCAATCTTAAGGTCTCTCTTCTTCCTTTCCTAGCGGCGACGATTTGGAGAGCGGCAGTGGCGTTCTTCGCCTAGCCCTTTGGCGGCGGCAGCCTTCTTTGCCCGGCCCTTTGCCAGCGACGAGTCTGCACTAGGTATGCCGCCCCTCTCCCCTTCCTGCTGTGCAAAACGGAGCACGTCAAACCCTTCCGTGTGGCGTGTATGTTTCGGATTGACTAACTCCGATTTTGTGTGCAAAAATATCGGGTGTGCATGTGTAGACCCATGTCCTATGCTGGGTCCGCCCCTGAGGAGTAAGCGGAGAAAGACCAACCAACACTGAGCGAGAGACACTTATCTTTGTAATAATATATGCACTGAATGTAACTAATCTTATCTTTGTAATATTTTCATTGACTGGGGTTACATTTGTGCGCCAGAGCTGTTTGATTGAGAAACTCAAGTTATGACATACTCTAGTTTCCTTTAACTTTTGTGTCACAAATTATGCTTGTAGAATTTATTTACTCGGAGCTAGCAGCCATTGAACTTTATTTTGGACTGCTGCTTCATACTATCCAGATTTCAGGCCTGTTTACTACCAGCATGTTCAACATTCATTAAACATGATTTCTTTCGTTACATCGAAGGGCTGTTTGGTGCTTGATAAGGCGAGGCTTATGCCGTTGCTACAGAGGAGAGACAGGGGAAAAGCTTGGGTTCCTGGTCCTACTCCGGCAGAATCGGGGGTCTTCCTCGCATCCGACGGCCATGTTGGCGCCGTGACACGTGAGGCGGGGAAGACTGTAGATCTCTGGCCGTTCAGGTAGGTTAGGTCCTAGTTGTTCTAGGTTTGGTGTTCCAGGAGGCAACGGCGAGGCGGGTGCGTCGTCCGACCTCGTCCTCTCTTCGGTGGAGGTTTGTGAGGCTGTCACGCTGGTATCCACCGGATGTGTGTCTTGCTTGGGGGCATCCATGCCCGGTGGATTTTGTACAGGAGTCTGGACCTGTCTGGTGCCTTGGCATTCTTCTGTCGTGCTGCAAGGTATGTAGCCTTTGCGCGATGGAGTTCTGCTTTGAGTCTTTGACCAAATGCCGTACCTAGTCGTCCTTGCTTCAATTCGGTGGTGAAAAGGACCTGCTTGTAATTTTCTCTATTTCAAGGGTCCTCTGTGAAAGTTGGCAAGGACAGATTCCTGCCTGTATCATTTGCGTATGTACTCGCGAGGCTTACGCCAAAAATTTGGATACTGTTGCACCCTATTTTATAAACAAAATTGAATACAGTCACATGTATGTTAGGATCCGTCAAATCATACATGTGCCAATTTTATTAGTGAATCAATGTCAATGTTATTACATAATCGATAAACATCAGTACAAAATGACCGTGGTTTGAAAGAAAAATACATAATTAAATCATATCGTAGTCTTCAGCGGAATGGGTCTCCATCTCCACAAGCAGATGACTGGGGCACACCAGCCTAGAACAAAGTATCATGTCGAAGTCGTCGTCTTCAACGCACTCGTCCCTAGAGTTTGTGGTGGGGATAGCAGGGGAGAAAGGAGGGGTTAGTACAACGAATTGTACTCCGCAAGTATAGTAAAAATATGACATGAGGCTAGTAGGAAGACTTTTGAGTTTGACTCGCATTTAAGCAACGTAGTCTTTAATCTTTATCCTAAATCTGTAGCACCTATTTATGAAAAAAAATAGGGTGCGCGCGGTGCGCACCCAAAGCTGCGTGCGCGCCCCTTCCTGCTTTCGCTGCCCGGTGGGCCCACGGCTACTTTCCCCTGAAATCCTGCCTCCCCTGACCTCTCCTGCCTCCCCTGACCTTCCCTGCCTCCTGCTTCCGTTCCTCCTGCGCGTCAGATCGCACACGGAGCCATCGCGCGGGGGCGCGTATGCAGCGCTCCGTGCGCACCGCGCCTACTCCACTTTCTTCCCTATTTACTAAGTGAAACCACCTTCTTCTTAAGAACAACCAAACCTCGGAAATCCATCCAAGCCAACAACCATCGCAAATTCATTCGATCCACCTCAGAAATCCATCCGTTCTGCCTCCAACCAACCACCAAGAGCCCCACTAATCACGAAGAAGTTCAGAGCGCTCTTGACCGTGAGTACGACTGATATATCAGTTTTATACTCTGCAGAGGTTGCACACTTTCAACACAAGTCATGCTTCTCATTACGCTTCACACTGCCAAGGTGGTCAGCCAGGGTTACACTACAAGGCCTTTACAAAGCTAGTACTCCCATTCCTTCGACATACTAAGGATTCGCTATCCAACCCCCTCTTGTGCCACTCAAACCGCCACGATGCCTCCAGAATGAGTAGCTAATTAATTGGCCAGGTCCAGAGCCATAGTAGACCTCACGGTTGCGCTGTTATACCGGGTTACAGGCTTCGAGAACCGGCCCTTAGAATCCGAGCCAGGAATCCGGCACAAGCCCAGAAAACCAAATAAAACCATCGAATCATCGTACCACTCTATCCATTCTGCTCAGATTCTCCAACCCAAATTATATCACCGAGGTTTCCAAGGTATTTTATAAAACACCTAAAAGAAAGACACTAAACGTTTAGGGACCTAAATCTAGTTATCTAGAGATTACATGGCACAAAGAGCAAGGATATTGAATAAGAGAAAGCACGAGGATTAGTTTGCTAAAAGGTGGAACTGTTAGACAAATATTCTGGTTGGAAAAGATATATTATATATTTTGGCATCAGTACGACTTAAATTGATATGCGAAATATATGGGAGTTCTATTATAGGGATGGACACATGGTGGATTTGTTTGATAGGTGATCACACGGGTTTTGGTTCTGAACATATTATGCATGCGTGATATGAACAGCATGGTGTTTGTGCACTGTGCTATATAGGCTTTGGAGCACGTAAAGATACATATAGCTGTTGCCGGACAGCGTGGCTCGGCAAGGATATGCGAGACGGAAAGAGACAGCGAAGAGATCGAGGCGTCTCACCTTCACGTGGTGGTCAGTGGCCGGCTGGCCGCGAAGACAAACAGACGGCAGCTGTGGCTCGATCAAGCGCTAGACGGCAAGTGATCGACTTCTGTCATACGTCGATCCCCCACTGGTGCAGAACGAGACATGGCATATGGTGTATGTTCACCCTCGGCAATCTGTCCAGCAGTTATAGCAAAGAAGAGATGAGGAAAATAATACAGAGAAGGGAGGGGTGTTGAGGCGACTTCCCATGCGGCAGAAGGTGAATACAACGACGGCTTCTTCTTGAAAATTCATGGTGACCTTTGCCCCTGCAGGGCAGTAGGGCAGATTCTAAATTCTCCCCAAAGTTCACTATGCAAAAAGAAGATTCCCATCACATCAAAATGTTATAGCATATATGGAGTGCTAAATGTAGATGAAATCAAAAACTAATTACACAGTTTTGTTGTACTTTACGAGACGAACATTTTAAGCCCAATTAATCAATTTTTGGATAATTTTTCACACATACAAACGAAATGCAACAGTGCGCCTTGGTTTACCAACTCCTAAATTTAGGGTGCCAAATTGGCATCTAAACAAGGCCGGCAGAATGTAGAGCAAGAGAGGAGGTACCGGCTGCTAGCGTGCCTTTTATAGGTGCAAGACAGAGGCTGGACAGGAGTTTAACTGCAGACGATGGTTGAACTTATATTAATGCCACTAGGCTGCCGTTCATATCCCTGATGGAGGAGTAAGTGGAGGTTCCATTTTGCTAACTAGTGGGTAGGAGTGCTGATGGAAGATGCGCTGGCATGTAACACTAGCAGGCGTTGGTTCATGCCAGGCGAAGAAGCTGAGATGTCGTGAGGTGGAGGGAGAGAAGGCAGATAGCACTCATGCATGTGTGCTGTTGGGCTTGTTCAGATTGGCCTGCATGCAACCACGATGATGGAAGGGGGAGAGAGAGATTAAATTTTTGTTTGATGCATGCTAGATGGTTGCTGGACGTGAAGAACCGATGGCTAGATTTGGGTTGGATAACACTATTGTCTCTTACGCAATTCAAGGAGAAGGCCTACTTGCTTCCGTTGCATGCATAAGCATGGGTTAAATTCACATGCAAAGGAAATGAGGCCAAAACGAATAGAATAAAAGGAAGAAAAAGGAATGGGTTGGAAAACTTGTATGAATGAGATGGATAAATATTGGTTTGAATAACGATTTTTCTTGAGATTGAAATAGGAGTTTGATTAGGATTTAGAAATTAGGTTGGACTGAACTGAAATCTAATCGCATTTTTTAAATTTAAATTCGTATATCAAACAAAACACAATGCAAAGCAGCATGAATGCAACATCCCATGCAAATTAATTTAAAAACTTAGAATATTTTATTTCTCTATTTAAATTGATAAAAAATAAATCTTGGAAATTTTAAAGAAATGATAAAAATTATTTATTTATTAGTGTTATCTATTCACAACCCAAAATAGAAAATTTGGGGTGTGACATATACCAACAAGTGAACAAATTTCTCTAACAAAAGCAAAAGTCACTGAGGCCTTGTTCGGTTCCCTCGGATTTATTTCAGGTGGAATAATAGCACAAGAAGATATTTATAATTGAACAACAAGAGACCGGGATTCATTCCGGGTCGGAAACGAAAAAGGCTCGTAATATGCACAACAAGAGACGGAGAATCAATCCATGAGTCGAGAGGTATAGAATTAATCCCGGTCTCTTGTTGTATATATTATGAGCCTTTTCGTTTCTGACCTGGAATGAATCCCGATCTTTTGTTGTATCTATTATAAATATCTTCTCGTGCCTATCATTTCACTTAGGAATAAATCCGAGGAAATCGAACGAGGCCTAAAGCTTACAAGTATCAGATTCCTGTGACATTACAAGCTTGCTGCAAACACAATGTCACGGTTAATGCAATGGACGCGATCTCCATCTTCTTGTACAGCGCAGAGTTCCCCATTATCAAAGCTGCATTCCTGAATTTTCTGCATATGTCTCATCCAGCGGGACGATTGTTCTTACAATGAGCCTCTCGGGTACATCTTTCAGCTCACACATGTCTGCGAATGGAGTTCCCTTAATCGATGTAACAGGAAATGGCATTACAATCTAGCATTCATCTTGGAGAAGTGTCCCATGATGATGTTTGTACCTTTGCCCACTCGTAGACAACCTCAACAAGGCCAAACTTGAGACGATCTCAACTTGAGAGTTGAGACAGATTGCCACGTGCATACTCGGGATCCACAGGCACCTTGAACTGTGCCTGTAGCTGTCCTAGTCTGATTGGTGTATCATAAAGCCTAATCCAGACAAAAACACGAGAGCAAAAGGTGCTTGAAACATGTCTTATGAGTAAATACAGCTGAGATTCTTAAGACAGATCATGACATGGACAGAAATATGGGAGGAAAAAACTAAATCTAACCTCTTTGGCTTCAGCCAATTTCGGAGTAAGAGATGGTTCTGATGTATTCGTCTGTTGGAAGATGAATGCAGAGGCCATGGCTTCTTCATGTTCTAGGTCATCCAACAGATTTTCAAACAGACATTCTGTTGATATTAACTCCTCACCAGAGTTCATTTCGCAGGCTACAGATGCCCCTTAAGTTCCACAACTAGATCAGTAACAATGCAATTGATTACCTTTTGTACATCAATCTGCAACGATGGAATTAAAGTGTTGGAAAATAACATCATAAGTGCAGAAATGAAGTCAGATATGGTTCTTGGAGTAATATTTCATTATTGAAAAAGCTGATAATAGCCATATAAGCATTCCATGTGAACTAAATTAAAAAGATAGCGCCACAACAAAAATCGAAATGTATATTCACCTTGGTCTTAATGATTTGCACCCAACTTGTGATCCTCTATGGATTGGTAATTAATATATTAAGGCCGGCATTAAGAAACAATATCCAAAAACCTCACATGTACACCCAACACAAAGCAATCGAATGAATCAGGATATCGAGGGTTTTTCCCATGCTACAAAGATGATGGATTAATGGCTATAATCCCTTTGAAGTGTTTTCCTTCATGTACACCACAGGGCAACAGGAGGAAAGAGTAAATGAAAAGTCTTACTCTGCCTTTAAACTCCGGCATCTGTTGAAGCGCCTCATCTGACATTTGGAATTTCAATTCATTCAGATGATCCTTGTACATCTTTTGTTCCCTTGTCAATGATATGTGCTCCTTCAGTTTTATAAAACCATGACATTTGTTTTCAGACATTTTTTGCAGTAGTCTGTGAGTGCATGGTAGCTCTCAACAAGATACACGTCCGTCATTTTAGATCTGTATTTCCAGGGGCACCGGTGAGCATTTGTAGAGGCGGTTGTTCGCGTCACCCGCCCCTAAAAATTGTTAGAGATTTAGGCAATATTCAGTATATTTTAATTCCAGAAATCAGCAGCAAATTCATGATTATAGTGAGTGATCCGGTGAGAACAAAACATGTGCCGGTGTTCAAATTAAATCTCCTAAATAACATGAACAACATGAGAAACCAGAATAGGATGAGGTTCGGGATGTACCCCGAGGCGGGACCGGTACCGGAGGCACCGGGTGCGCCGTTACCAGCTAGAGGAATAGACATCCTCAGTGGCGAGTCGTTGCAGTGAAGTCCTTCGGACGGCCACTGGGACGTAGTCGTTCGCGTGAGGGAGACGGCCACCAGGAAATAACGGGCAGACGCGTACGAGTACGCTCCCCAAAAACCTTATCGTCCACCTATCCCGAGCAGGATCACTGGGCAGGGAGGTTCGGAGGCACACCTTGGTCTTAATGATTTGCACCCAACTTGTGATCCTCTATGGATTGGTAATTAATATATTAAGGCCGGCATTAAGAAACAATATCCAAAAACCTCACATGTACACCCAACACAAAGCAATCGAATGAATCAGGATATCGAGGGTTTTTCCCATGCTACAAAGATGATGGATTAATGGCTATAATCCCTTTGAAGTGTTTTCCTTCATGTACACCACAGGGCAACAGGAGGAAAGAGTAAATGAAAAGTCTTACTCTGCCTTTAAACTCCGGCATCTGTTGAAGCGCCTCATCTGACATTTGGAATTTCAATTCATTCAGATGATCCTTGTACATCTTTTGTTCCCTTGTCAATGATATGTGCTCCTTCAGTTTTATAAAACCATGACATTTGTTTTCAGACATTTTTTGCAGTAGTCTGTGAGTGCATGGTAGCTCTCAACAAGATACACGTCCGTCATTTTAGATCTGTATTTCCAGGGGCACCGGTGAGCATTTGTAGAGGCGGTTGTTCGCGTCACCCGCCCCTAAAAATTGTTAGAGATTTAGGCAATATTCAGTATATTTTAATTCCAGAAATCAGCAGCAAATTCATGATTATAGTGAGTGATCCGGTGAGAACAAAACATGTGCCGGTGTTCAAATTAAATCTCCTAAATAACATGAACAACATGAGAAACCAGAATAGGATGAGGTTCGGGATGTACCCCGAGGCGGGACCGGTACCGGAGGCACCGGGTGCGCCGTTACCAGCTAGAGGAATAGACATCCTCAGTGGCGAGTCGTTGCAGTGAAGTCCTTCGGACGGCCACTGGGACGTAGTCGTTCGCGTGAGGGAGACGGCCACCAGGAAATAACGGGCAGACGCGTACGAGTACGCTCCCCAAAAACCCTGCTCACACAATATCCCGAGCAGGATCACTGGGCAGGGAGGTTCGGAGGCAACTGCTCACGCAAGCAGAGTGCGCGCAGAGCTATCGCCCGCCTATCGTCTCGTCTTGCCACGGCGATGCGAGCGAGCGCGTGTGGCATGCCCTTATCTTTTTACCAGCTTCACAAGTGGTCCACAGCTGGTTCACCATTTAAGTTGGTTAGGATTCTCGTTGACTCTCCATCCGGAATTTAACTCTCTGGCATTTATTAGTGGACCTTTAATTCTTTGATTAATTGAGACTAAAATGTCCCAGGCCCAACTAATCCAACAAAAATTGTTAACTAATAAGGATGGCCCTAACACCCACTTTCACACTGACATTGAGGAAGAAAAGCACGATGCAGAGGATGTATAGAATGAGCTGCCGCGGGCGAATGGTGTTATTCTGTATGTAGGGTGAAGGAGACACACTCCATCAAGCCGTTGTCACCCTCCAAAATTTCAGAGTCAAGTGCTCTATCATTAAGGTTTTAGCTGCTTGTCATTTTATATTTGTTGATCAATCCATGCATGCTGCGAAAAAAAATGTATAGATATACTGAAATGACGATGTTGTTGTTGTTCAGTACGTATATAGAAGTGAAGGAAAATCTCAAAATTATACCTTTCCTCTTTTGTAAGTTAACCAACCTTCTCTGGCCTGACATGCCCGTGTTTTAATCAGAGAACTTATATCTCACATAATATGTTTTTTCATGCTTCTTTTATTACGTTTAAAAATTTTCATCCCATAGCAACGCACGGACATATCTCCTAGTATCTATAAAAAAGTTCATTGGGGGTCTTATTTTGAGGATCTTATTGTAAGAAACATTATGGTGTAATTAAAATTTAATTTGACTAGCAAATATGTTCGTACGTTGTAACGGAAGAAAAAATATTCACGTGCCCCCTCTAAATCTCTAATAATTAACAGCACATAAAGAAATCACTTTGAATTTATTTTGTTAGTATTTTATTACATGGCAATATAAATGTAATTGAATTGGACGCTTGTTTGAAAATTATTGGATCCGTACCATTTTTGTTTACTTAGTATTGCACGGCGTACGTACATATCAAGATGACATAACCGGTAATAACTACAAGTACATGGTCAAGTAATATGCCTATTCCATGCATTGGTGTGTTGAATTATCGTGATTAGTTAGTGCGTGATGGAATTATAAAAGAAGTACATTACGTGTTAACTTGCCACTGTCTAGGGTTTATGCGAGCATATGTATGTTATATGAGAGTAGGAGCAGCATGCAGCACCATAAAACCCAAACTAATTATGGGGGAAGCCCTGATGTTTGGACTCAGCAGGTAACTTGGTGACATCGTTCCTTTATAATAGGGTGTCCCAGAGATGGGTGAACGTGCTGATGTCATGCCAAAGTCTCGACCTTCCACATAGATTGGGAGTTGAAGTTCAATTGCCTGCTGCAACATCTGTTCATTCAGATATAGTGCACAACCTCCAGTACCAATAGGAGCAAGTTGGCCAAGCATAATGTTCTCTGTTACATCTCTCGGACGGTCAGATTCAGCATATACAACAGCATCAAGCAAGATGTCGACAGTCTCTTCAAAGGAACATCTCATAAGAGGCCCAGTGTCATGGCGATTGATATCGTCCTTGTAATAGCCATCAGGTGACATTGTGCGGCAAAGTCATCTTTCGTGAAATGCGGCAACGTTCGATCAATAAAATCAAATGGGATCCGCTTGCCCTCAACGTTTTGCTGTCATTTTCTAACAATTTTAAAGTAATGCCTATAATTTTTTAAGATTTTTTAGTGTTTTATACCACAAATAAATATATAATCAATAATAAACTAAACTTTATGCTATCGAAAGCTTACCTAATGATTTATACACATGTCACGTGAAATTAATTAAAAAATCACTCTATTAATTAGTCACGTGCTCGCAATCTAATAAACATTATCCTTAATTAAAGTCATCAACTTTACGTATATCTAATTAATGTCTAAATAAAAAATTGTGCCCATTCTCCCTTCATCTGAAAACTACAAATTCTCTGGATGAAACAAAGCACAAATAACATAGAAGAGAATAGGATGAAGTTGCTATCCTTTGGCGTACTTAGATAAGTGAAATCTCCAAAATTCTTAAAAAAATGGGTAACACCTTCCCTCTAACACGTCATAGAGGAAGAGGCGAGCTCGAGTAAATATGTGTGCTTGAGCTCTCGGAAAATAAAGGTCCAGATATATAGGACAACATTTAAATGTCCTGGGGGCACCTTAGTAAAGTGCCAACTAGCCGGTAGCTACAGGCCGTACTAACGTGCCCTATGGGCACTGTGCTTATGAATCAGTACTAAATGCTTGTATTAATACCAGTTCTATTCCGTCCGATGCTAACGTATACGAACGAATGTGGAGTTTCGGAGCAGCGTAAAGAAACCTCTGGCATAAGGCCAATCCCAACCCAAAATGTCCATAAGTGGTGTCTATGTTGACATATCATTAAGACATCAGATTTAGAAACTATGGTACACAACCCATAGTGTCTTCTCGTAGGCCCTTGATTAATTTTCTAGTCCATTTACTATCATCCAACTTTTTGGAACACATGTCTGAATGTTTTTACTGGCTTCCCTCCCTTAGAATGCGTGACGACCTGGTTTCCTGCATGTGACCCGGTTTCCATATTTTTTCTTCTCTCTCCTCCTTAGCTCTTCTGCCACATAGGATTTCTGCTTACTTGACAGCCTCATTAATTCTATGGACACTAGCTGACTAGGAGGGTTGGGGACGGCCTAATCGGCTGTGAGAATAAGGGCTTGATAATTGCCGAGCTGGGGCCACCGAGCTGCAGTGCTTTGTTGCCGCTGCCGCTAGGGAGTGAGCAGGCAGAGTCAGCCTCAACGAAGCCCAAACTGCATCAGGCCTCTACCCCGTATGGGTTTCCTATACACGGTTTTGGACGGAAAAAACATGTGGGCATCAAGGTTTAAAATAGCGGGCTAAGCCCCTTAGCGGCGGCCTCTCCCAAAGGTTAAGAAAGGCTATAGCGGGCTAAATAGCGGGCTAAGCCATTTAGCGGCTAAGCAAAAAATATGTCAAACATCAAGTAATTTTGCACATAATAATAGACATAAAAGATAAGACATTATTACAATATAAAGTAACAAGGGACAAATAGACCACAACTTCATAGTTCATACATGATACATCATACACCGCATAGACACATACACACATGAGTTCAAAGTTCATACAAATTCTACCGACATAACACTGCATATCAACTAAAGAGTGACAGACAAACAAACATAAGGCATGGAGCCATAGGCCATAGTCTGATACATCAGTACAACACACATGCATTTCAGCATCTGAATAGTTTCTTGTACTCACCTAATCATCTTCAGGATCAGTAGATACCATAGCATCTTCCTCTGATTCAGAAGTAGAGGCTGCAGACTGAGGCTTCATCAGAGAAGCCACGGTCCTGAATTTCTTCCTAGGGCGCGGGCGCACAGGCCGTTTCCTTTTGGAATTTGCTTGAGATGTTGATGCTCCCTGTGATGCTCCTTGCGCTCTTGCTGATGTTTCTACACACCCCTGATCTTCTGGACTTTGATTTGCATTTGGTTCTAATCCAGTAATGAACTCATTGTTCTCATCCTCCAGCACATCATTAAATTCCTTCTCTATGGGATCTCTACTCTTGTTCTCTTTCTTAAGCCTTAGTTGAGAGTTAAATTTGACAAATACAAGGTCACTCATCCTGTCATGAAGCAATTTGTTGCGCCTCTTTGTGTGCACCTAGTTTCATTTAGATGAATAAAATTATAAGTAATGAACAAAGTGGGAATGTATATCCCACAGTCACTGTTATACATTTGAAATGTAGTATACATATATAGTCCTCGTATCAAATGAAGTAAAGCAAGAGTGCAGTTGCCAGGGTTGGGAGTCGTCAGGAATAGTGGACTTCGACATAACAATGTGGCATGTATGGCCGTGTTTCTTTCCTCCCCGAAAAAAAAATTCTAAAGAGAGTCTTGCGTATGTGAAGTATTAAATGAAGTCTATTTGCAAAATCTTTTTAGGAATGAGTGCAAGTTTGCACGACGAATCTAACGAGTCTAATTAGTCCATGATTTATTACAGTGATGCTATAGTAATCATCCTCTAATCGTGAGGTCAAAGGTCTCGTTAGATAGGTCTCAGGAAATAGTCTAATGTTATGAGGGTAGTTTTTTAAACTGATTTTATTTAATACTCTTAATTATTGGTCAAATTGACAGGCCCAAAGAAACACGGCCATATACGACAGTCACGCTCTCGTTCCGTGTACTTGAAAGACAATGCAAGCTCAAGTGAAATAACGTGACAACTTAATAAATTAGGTTCCAAATCAAACACAAATTGATGCATGATTTGAATTTAATCATATGATTGACTAGAGTCAAACCTAGTGTTGACTCCAATTTCTATCAAAATTTATCAAGCTAAAACTTTAAACAAGGAGTTAATAAAATATGATCATGAGTAGAGACCACAAAGTTTGTTCAACTGCTTTTGATATTCAATTTTAAAGAGTATTTAAATGCAATTTCAGGTGGGTGCAAATTGGTCCAATAACTTGTAAAACACTCAATTTAGTGTAATAACTTGGTAAATTAGTGCATCCACGGTCCAAACATTACAATAGCAACATATTACTAACTCTAGGTCAAAGTAGAGGTATGTTCGCGTCGAATATGAAGTATTATTTGGTCACTAATATTCCGTGATGATGTTAATGTATTTGACCAAGATAAGAACTTTTGATGTTTAGGAAACTATGTTATATCTTCAAATTAATTATTTTTTGTGTAATGATTTAATAGTTATAAGTCAGCCCTACTTGTTTTCTACGTGTTTGATTATAAGAATCTTTGTATAGAAACCAATATATTGATAACTATTAACTATATTTTTCAAAAACTTGGCATAAATATTTTTAAAGTCTTTTGTGCTTGTTTAAAAATAGAAAATGAGCTAAAAGAATATAAGCCAAATTGCTTTCTCTACTACTGTTGAATACATGAGACAAACATAAGGTCCTAAAGTCTCTCTTATGAACTTTGATCTTTTGGTAATGCTAATGGTCTATTTTATAATTTATTTAATTTTGATTAGTGACAAATAAATTATGTACACACTTGAGAAGTAACAACAAAATAGAAAAAAACAAGAATTATAACCAAAATAAAATTCACAAGTCCATCTACTTTGTTTAGTACGTTACCGTTATAAATTTTGGATAGTAGGTGTATCAATTTACCAAGCTACTACACTAAATTGAATATTTTACAAGTTATGGACCAATTTGCACCTCACATGTCAAGTTAATATCCTAAATTGAGCATTTTTTAAGTTGTTGTACCAATCTGCACCCACTTGTTAAGTTATTGAACTGAATTTAGTATTTTACAAGTTGTTGGACCAATCTGCACCTACAAGCCAAGTTGTTGTATGCTCAGCGTAATTTACTCTTTAATAGAGGGCAAAACGACATTTTCACTCTCTTTTCTCTCTCCATGTCAAATAAATTCTTATTTTAATAACAATAATGTCCAACGGTAAATGAACGTATTTTGTAACGGTATCTAAGCCAATAACGTGGATCGCGGAGTGTTTTGATCAATTCAAAGAAATATTTACGTCCTACTAGAGTAAAAATTGCCAACTTTAAATCAACATCAACCTTGAATTTTTTTTTGTCTACACTACCGGAATCTGGGGCTTTGCCGTGTGTGTGGTCACTCACTAGTCACTCTAGTCACTAACTCACTACTCATCACCATTCACGCAAAGAACAGAGGAAAAATGAAAAAAGTTTGAGGAAACTTGCCTTCTGGCTGGGAACGAGACATGGCCGTAACAGCAACAGCAGCAGCAGGTGCCGCCGTGCGCTCGCCGCTGCCCTCTGCAGTTGCTGCAACAACTAGCCGCCGTCGCCGCACTTCCGGCCAACTTCCCTCACTGGTCTCTTGCACCTCGTCGCTCACCGGTGATAGCAGGAACAGGATCCGGCGCCGCCGCCGCCGGCACAGACGCGAGCTCGGGAGGGGAAATCGAATGGCTAGGGTTCTGTGTGTGTCTCTTCCATCGATATATACTGCATAGGATGATTTGGGCCGAATGATTTGGGCTGGCGCAATTGAAGGTCCACGCTGGGATAGCGGCGAAATTCACATCGATTTAGCGGCATTAGCGGGCTATTAGCCGCTAATTAGCGGGAAACGCATATAGCGTCAAACCCATCGTATCTTAGCGTCTGAGTCCGGCAAACGCTAAATAGCGCTATAGTGGCCGCTATAGCCCGCTATTTGTTACCATGGTGGGCATACACACTAGTCATGGCGACGGACGATAATAATCAGGCGAAACATGCACGAAGACGCGTTCCTCTATTTAATACGGAGTATTAGGTTATAGACATAGATATACGGAGTAGATACTCCCTCCGGTCTGATAAAGGAGATCGATTTGAGTCAAATATTTGAAATATAAATCATGAATAACATTTAAGTCGTTGAGTTTAGAAATGTGAAAATTATATAAATAGATTGGTCTTAAAAATTACTTTTATAAAAATATACATATATAATTTTTTAAGAAATATTTTTATAAAAAAGAGAAGTCAAAATTGTGCTTTGGTGATCGTGTCGCTGTCCTAAACGACTTTCTTTATCAAACCGGAGGGAATAAATAGATACCCATTTTAAGGTTTATGATTTTTTTAGTTTCAGAAATTAATGCACATAGGTGATGTCAGCAATTTATCCCTAACTACATGCATCAAGAGGATTCTTTCTTCTCACTGCCCATCTTAAGCTAGGCTTTATGAGCTAATAATCAATAGTCTGTCTGCTCCCGCGCCCTCCCTCTCCTCCGTTGCCTTAGGCGACATGACATGCGTGATGTCTCGCCGTGGCCCATGTTGGGTAAAGAAGATATAGGATTAGGATAATGCATTGACATATGAATCCTAATTTAGTAAATTACACCCATCATACAACAACTTGGTAAGTGGATGCATATTGGTCCAACAACTTACAAAATGCTTAATTTAGTACAATAACTTGACGGGTGGGTGCAAATTGGTCCAATAACTTTTAAAACACTCAATTTAGTCCAATAACTTGGTAAATTACTGCATCCACGGTCCAAACATCCAATAGAAACATATTACTAACTCTAGGTCACAATAGAGGTATGTTCACGTCGAAATAAATTATTAAGTATTATTTGGTCACTAATATTCTCGTGGTGATGTTAACGTATTTGGCCAAGATAACAACCTTTGATGTTTAGGAAACTACGTCATATCTTCAAATTAATTATTTTTTTGTGTAGTGATTTAATAGTTATAAGTCTGGCATAGTTATTTTCTACGTGTTTGATGATAAGAATCTTTGTGCAGAAACCAATATATTAATAACTATTAACTATATTTTCAGAAACGTGGCATAAATATTTTAAAAGTCTTCTATGCTTGTTTAGAACTAGAAAATGAGCTAAAAAAATAAGCCAAATTACTTTCTCTACTACTGTTGAATACATGAGACAAACATAAGGTCCTAAAGTCTCTCTTATGAACTTTGATCTTTTGGTAATGCTAATGGTCTATTTTATAATTTATTTAATTTTGATTAGTGACAAATAAATTATGTACACACTTGAGAAGTAACAACAAAATAGAAAAAAACAAGAATTATAACCAAAATAAAATTCACAAGTCCATCTACTTTGTTTAGTACGTTACCGTTATAAATTTTGGATAGTAGGTGTATCAATTTACCAAGCTACTACACTAAATTGAATATTTTACAAGTTATGGACCAATTTGCACCTCACATGTCAAGTTAATATCCTAAATTGAGCATTTTTTAAGTTGTTGTACCAATCTGCACCCACTTGTTAAGTTATTGAACTGAATTTAGTATTTTACAAGTTGTTGGACCAATCTGCACCTACAAGCCAAGTTGTTGTATGCTCAGCGTAATTTACTCTTTAATAGAGGGCAAAACGACATTTTCACTCTCTTTTCTCTCTCCATGTCAAATAAATTCTTATTTTAATAACAATAATGTCCAACGGTAAATGAACGTATTTTGTAACGGTATCTAAGCCAATAACGTGGATCGCGGAGTGTTTTGATCAATTCAAAGAAATATTTACGTCCTACTAGAGTAAAAATTGCCAACTTTAAATCAACATCAACCTTGAATTTTTTTTTGTCTACACTACCGGAATCTGGGGCTTTGCCGTGTGTGTGGAGCACGCGGCAAAACCCATAAAACACATGGTAAAGAGTTTGTCATGTGCCGTCCACGGTAAAGCCCTCATGACAATCAGCTTGACGGCAAAGAGGATGTGCCGTGTGTTTCATAAAACACACTGCAAAAAAAAAGTAACATACGGCGCACCGACGGAAGGAGACAGCATGCAGCAACTTTGCCGTGTGCCTATTTGGCAGGTACACAACAAAGTTTCAATCTTTGTCGTGTGCCACCTCTGTAGCATACGGCAAAGAGTAGTCGGGTCTAGCACACGGTAAAGTCATGACCAGAAACAACATAATTGACCACTTTACCGTGTGTCTGATCGTTGCACATGGTAAAGTGACCAAATAATTTCTGTTTTTATTTTTTCACGTATAAAAATCCCCCACACACATACATATCAGAACAAGCAGAACATACACACGGCAAATGTATTGCATCTGTGGCAGTTTGTAACTTTAGTAAGCAGGACTTGTTCATAGCTATTCCAATAGCAAACATGGAGCAATTGTTACAATGAGCTCAGTTGAAAAGCTATTGAACCAATCTAACATGACTTGATCTAGATAACACTAAGGTAAACAGATATTTCAGCATTGAATACAAAGGAATTAGCCAACTCGAAAGGCAACTTGTCTGTAAGATTCCATGCCACTCCAAGTTGCTTTCACGTTAAGAGTACCTACTACAAAAAATGTTGAACATAAAACAAGGAACAGCCAAAACACTAGTACACTAAGTGAAAAGGTACTAGTGATTACCGGGCAATTATGCCTTTTTGATTTACAGTCATTGATAAAAAGGAACTTCATTAAGCAAATGGCCTGAAGCGGACAGAAAAATGAAGTTCATTTCCTGATGAATAAAATGGGCAGAAATTTCAAATTAGAAAAATAAGGACAAGATTCTAACCTGTGCAAGAAACATATAAATGAGATATGTATATTTGACGTGATCAAGCAAGTCGTAAAGTAATCGGTATATTCACTTACTAATAGAAACAACCCCAGTTCATTTCTCACCCCCAACAAAAAGCTAAGTTGACTCACAACACAGACTTATCTTTGCCCTGTTCAGCCGGCTAGTGGCTGGTGCTGGTTTGTGCTAAGAGAAAAATACTGCTGGCTGGTTGCTGAAAAGCCAGCCGAACAGGTCAACATGTAATGGTTTAAACCTCAGCATTAAAGATAACGTGGGACATATGATCCAAGATTTTTTTTATAAATTAATTGCCTAGGAAAAGGCAGAAACTGGACTGCGTATATCCTGCTCATCCGTACATGCTACATTCAAACAGAAAACTTTTATGCAAGCTGGAATGTAGCAAGAAGATGTCAGTAGTGCTCATTCGTATAGTCCTAGCAAGATACAACATAAGGCCTGTACATTAACTTAGAGATGCTATTTTGCCAAAATGTTTCTGCAGCAGGAAATAAATGGACCGGTCAAAGGATACCTCAAAAATGACATGCACTACATTTCTGAATCTTCCAGATAGCAATGGACATGAAAAATTATATAAATAAAATACTGACCTTCTTTTTAAGAAGGTGTTGAGCACGTTTTTCATTAAGAAGATAAAAAAACAACCAAACGACCTTGCGAACAACTAAACAAAGAAAAGAGACATCGACCGGAACTTCACGCAGCAACAAGAAAAGAAACCCATGTTGCACCACAACCCGCGTAAACGACCTAAGAAGCTGAAGACCTGCTAGACCAAAGGACACCAAAGTTATCATAGAGACCGGGTGAAGGGGCCTGCCAAGACTACGCCTTGAAGAAGGATGTGCCGCAATGAACATCACCATACTCTCCGCCCAAAAAGAACGAACAAGGTTTTAACCCGGCGAAGCCAAGGAGATTCAAATCACGACGACAATGCCTTCAACAAGGTAAGCTACGCCGGAGACCGTAGCCGTCGATTGCATCGACAAAGGTCGAGCAGAGCTTTCACTCGGTGACACCTAAATCCCAACCCTGCACCAGAACGTCTTGCGACAACAAGGTAGCAAAGCAGCACACAAACAGGCTTCAGACGACGACCATCCTCCATGTAGCGATGATAGCTGGGGAGGGCTGGGTCCGCGCCGGTGGCGCCACAACAGCCCCAACGCGGAGGTGGCCGGCGCTGGCGAAGTTGTCCGCCCCAAACCCAGAAGAACGGGGCCCGAGGGCGGCCAACGACGTGAAGCCCTCCGATGGCGCACGTCCATCGGGGGCACCCGGCGGCCCTAGATCCGGTGGTGGCGGTGCTGGATCCGGTACGGGGACATCGGCTCCCCGGATCTCTCTGGGGATGGCCGGCGGCGCCGGGACGGGGATCCACCACGGGGCGCCGGATCCTTGAGGGACCAGCACGAGGGCGGCGGATCTGGGACGACGTTGAGGCGGGGGCGCCGGATCCGGGGTTGGGGCGACGGCGCCGGCGTGAGGGCGCTGGATCCGTGACGACGCAGGGGCGGGGGCGCCTGATCTGGGGTTGGGGCGGCGGCTCTGCCACGAGGACGACAGGCCACCCACGGAGAGAGGCTATCGGCGACAACGGTGATGTGCGACCAGGCAGGGTTGGTGCATGGATGGAGGAGACAAGAGAAGAGGGGGCAGGGGGAGGGGGCCGCCACTGCCACACGCCATGGCGGCGGCGGCCAACGCTGCTGGGTCGGTGCTGCCTTGCGGCGGCGCAGGCGACGCCCCTCGAGTCGCCCGAGGGGAGCGACGCGAGGGGAAATGAGAGAAATATTGACCTTCACAAACAATGGATGGAGCTCAAGAGGTCACCTACTGTATCACGATGCAACCTGTACAAACAATAACTTGGATGAAGGCATGTAACTTTGCCGTGTGTCTTTAGTAGGCACACGGCTGCCTCTAGTAGAGTCTAACGGCTGTCACCTAGTTTCGACATCCCGCGCGCACATGTTAAAAGTTTGTCGTGTGTCACGCCGTGGGTACACGGTGAACACCGTCTCTGTCGTGTGTTGAATATTAGGCACACGACAGAGAATCACTTCCGTAGAGAGAAAAAGAAGAGAAGGGAGAAGGAGATCCATGGCAATGGCTTACTAGCTTCGGTAAAGAATCAAAGACCGGAAGAAGACAGGGACAAGGACAACAAGGTCATTTCGCATGCACAGTCCATGCTGGCGTGATGACTTGGCATGGAAGGTCAGCAAAAATGGCAATTTCGTTGCATCGTTTATTCGATGATGGCAAATACATAGGAGCCATTTTAAAAATGGTTTCTTAAGTAGTGCCGCTCGTAAGGACGACAAATAGTTAAATATCCCAAGGGGGAAGGGGTGGAAGAAACAGAGATGAACTGACCGAACGAGCCTACGAGAGGGAGGAGGGAACCGTGAACGCCCAGCAGCGCCGCAACCAAGAAAATTCAGAAAATAACATTCCAAAATATTTATGTCTTATTTTTATATTATATATATATATGAGGTAAATACTAAAATATAACATGATAGTCTCAAAAGAATATTTTACTAAGGATTTCATTTATCAATGTACATAAAAAAATACTTAAGTTCTCAGCAAAAAAGGAGCATGTTAAGTGGAGCAATTGAGTTTTTAGTTACTAAATAAAGAAAGCATATATCTAAGTCAGAGTCTAAACATGGGTTAGGGTGGGTGCAAATTGGTCCAATAACTTGTAAAACACTCAATTTAGTGTAATAACTTGGTAAATTAGTGCATCCACGGTCCAAACATTACAATAGCAACATATTACTAACTCTAGGTCAAAGTAGAGGTATGTTCGCGTCGAATATGAAGTATTATTTGGTCACTAATATTCCGTGATGATGTTAATGTATTTGACCAAGATAAGAACTTTTGATGTTTAGGAAACTATGTTATATCTTCAAATTAATTATTTTTTGTGTAATGATTTAATAGTTATAAGTCAGCCCTACTTGTTTTCTACGTGTTTGATTATAAGAATCTTTGTATAGAAACCAATATATTGATAACTATTAACTATATTTTTCAAAAACTTGGCATAAATATTTTTAAAGTCTTTTGTGCTTGTTTAAAAATAGAAAATGAGCTAAAAGAATATAAGCCAAATTGCTTTCTCTACTACTGTTGAATACATGAGACAAACATAAGGTCCTAAAGTCTCTCTTATGAACTTTGATCTTTTGGTAATGCTAATGGTCTATTTTATAATTTATTTAATTTTGATTAGTGACAAATAAATTATGTACACACTTGAGAAGTAACAACAAAATAGAAAAAAACAAGAATTATAACCAAAATAAAATTCACAAGTCCATCTACTTTGTTTAGTACGTTACCGTTATAAATTTTGGATAGTAGGTGTATCAATTTACCAAGCTACTACACTAAATTGAATATTTTACAAGTTATGGACCAATTTGCACCTCACATGTCAAGTTAATATCCTAAATTGAGCATTTTTTAAGTTGTTGTACCAATCTGCACCCACTTGTTAAGTTATTGAACTGAATTTAGTATTTTACAAGTTGTTGGACCAATCTGCACCTACAAGCCAAGTTGTTGTATGCTCAGCGTAATTTACTCTTTAATAGAGGGCAAAACGACATTTTCACTCTCTTTTCTCTCTCCATGTCAAATAAATTCTTATTTTAATAACAATAATGTCCAACGGTAAATGAACGTATTTTGTAACGGTATCTAAGCCAATAACGTGGATCGCGGAGTGTTTTGATCAATTCAAAGAAATATTTACGTCCTACTAGAGTAAAAATTGCCAACTTTAAATCAACATCAACCTTGAATTTTTTTTTGTCTACACTACCGGAATCTGGGGCTTTGCCGTGTGTGTGGAGCACGCGGCAAAACCCATAAAACACATGGTAAAGAGTTTGTCATGTGCCGTCCACGGTAAAGCCCTCATGACAATCAGCTTGACGGCAAAGAGGATGTGCCGTGTGTTTCATAAAACACACTGCAAAAAAAAAGTAACATACGGCGCACCGACGGAAGGAGACAGCATGCAGCAACTTTGCCGTGTGCCTATTTGGCAGGTACACAACAAAGTTTCAATCTTTGTCGTGTGCCACCTCTGTAGCATACGGCAAAGAGTAGTCGGGTCTAGCACACGGTAAAGTCATGACCAGAAACAACATAATTGACCACTTTACCGTGTGTCTGATCGTTGCACATGGTAAAGTGACCAAATAATTTCTGTTTTTATTTTTTCACGTATAAAAATCCCCCACACACATACATATCAGAACAAGCAGAACATACACACGGCAAATGTATTGCATCTGTGGCAGTTTGTAACTTTAGTAAGCAGGACTTGTTCATAGCTATTCCAATAGCAAACATGGAGCAATTGTTACAATGAGCTCAGTTGAAAAGCTATTGAACCAATCTAACATGACTTGATCTAGATAACACTAAGGTAAACAGATATTTCAGCATTGAATACAAAGGAATTAGCCAACTCGAAAGGCAACTTGTCTGTAAGATTCCATGCCACTCCAAGTTGCTTTCACGTTAAGAGTACCTACTACAAAAAATGTTGAACATAAAACAAGGAACAGCCAAAACACTAGTACACTAAGTGAAAAGGTACTAGTGATTACCGGGCAATTATGCCTTTTTGATTTACAGTCATTGATAAAAAGGAACTTCATTAAGCAAATGGCCTGAAGCGGACAGAAAAATGAAGTTCATTTCCTGATGAATAAAATGGGCAGAAATTTCAAATTAGAAAAATAAGGACAAGATTCTAACCTGTGCAAGAAACATATAAATGAGATATGTATATTTGACGTGATCAAGCAAGTCGTAAAGTAATCGGTATATTCACTTACTAATAGAAACAACCCCAGTTCATTTCTCACCCCCAACAAAAAGCTAAGTTGACTCACAACACAGACTTATCTTTGCCCTGTTCAGCCGGCTAGTGGCTGGTGCTGGTTTGTGCTAAGAGAAAAATACTGCTGGCTGGTTGCTGAAAAGCCAGCCGAACAGGTCAACATGTAATGGTTTAAACCTCAGCATTAAAGATAACGTGGGACATATGATCCAAGATTTTTTTTATAAATTAATTGCCTAGGAAAAGGCAGAAACTGGACTGCGTATATCCTGCTCATCCGTACATGCTACATTCAAACAGAAAACTTTTATGCAAGCTGGAATGTAGCAAGAAGATGTCAGTAGTGCTCATTCGTATAGTCCTAGCAAGATACAACATAAGGCCTGTACATTAACTTAGAGATGCTATTTTGCCAAAATGTTTCTGCAGCAGGAAATAAATGGACCGGTCAAAGGATACCTCAAAAATGACATGCACTACATTTCTGAATCTTCCAGATAGCAATGGACATGAAAAATTATATAAATAAAATACTGACCTTCTTTTTAAGAAGGTGTTGAGCACGTTTTTCATTAAGAAGATAAAAAAACAACCAAACGACCTTGCGAACAACTAAACAAAGAAAAGAGACATCGACCGGAACTTCACGCAGCAACAAGAAAAGAAACCCATGTTGCACCACAACCCGCGTAAACGACCTAAGAAGCTGAAGACCTGCTAGACCAAAGGACACCAAAGTTATCATAGAGACCGGGTGAAGGGGCCTGCCAAGACTACGCCTTGAAGAAGGATGTGCCGCAATGAACATCACCATACTCTCCGCCCAAAAAGAACGAACAAGGTTTTAACCCGGCGAAGCCAAGGAGATTCAAATCACGACGACAATGCCTTCAACAAGGTAAGCTACGCCGGAGACCGTAGCCGTCGATTGCATCGACAAAGGTCGAGCAGAGCTTTCACTCGGTGACACCTAAATCCCAACCCTGCACCAGAACGTCTTGCGACAACAAGGTAGCAAAGCAGCACACAAACAGGCTTCAGACGACGACCATCCTCCATGTAGCGATGATAGCTGGGGAGGGCTGGGTCCGCGCCGGTGGCGCCACAACAGCCCCAACGCGGAGGTGGCCGGCGCTGGCGAAGTTGTCCGCCCCAAACCCAGAAGAACGGGGCCCGAGGGCGGCCAACGACGTGAAGCCCTCCGATGGCGCACGTCCATCGGGGGCACCCGGCGGCCCTAGATCCGGTGGTGGCGGTGCTGGATCCGGTACGGGGACATCGGCTCCCCGGATCTCTCTGGGGATGGCCGGCGGCGCCGGGACGGGGATCCACCACGGGGCGCCGGATCCTTGAGGGACCAGCACGAGGGCGGCGGATCTGGGACGACGTTGAGGCGGGGGCGCCGGATCCGGGGTTGGGGCGACGGCGCCGGCGTGAGGGCGCTGGATCCGTGACGACGCAGGGGCGGGGGCGCCTGATCTGGGGTTGGGGCGGCGGCTCTGCCACGAGGACGACAGGCCACCCACGGAGAGAGGCTATCGGCGACAACGGTGATGTGCGACCAGGCAGGGTTGGTGCATGGATGGAGGAGACAAGAGAAGAGGGGGCAGGGGGAGGGGGCCGCCACTGCCACACGCCATGGCGGCGGCGGCCAACGCTGCTGGGTCGGTGCTGCCTTGCGGCGGCGCAGGCGACGCCCCTCGAGTCGCCCGAGGGGAGCGACGCGAGGGGAAATGAGAGAAATATTGACCTTCACAAACAATGGATGGAGCTCAAGAGGTCACCTACTGTATCACGATGCAACCTGTACAAACAATAACTTGGATGAAGGCATGTAACTTTGCCGTGTGTCTTTAGTAGGCACACGGCTGCCTCTAGTAGAGTCTAACGGCTGTCACCTAGTTTCGACATCCCGCGCGCACATGTTAAAAGTTTGTCGTGTGTCACGCCGTGGGTACACGGTGAACACCGTCTCTGTCGTGTGTTGAATATTAGGCACACGACAGAGAATCACTTCCGTAGAGAGAAAAAGAAGAGAAGGGAGAAGGAGATCCATGGCAATGGCTTACTAGCTTCGGTAAAGAATCAAAGACCGGAAGAAGACAGGGACAAGGACAACAAGGTCATTTCGCATGCACAGTCCATGCTGGCGTGATGACTTGGCATGGAAGGTCAGCAAAAATGGCAATTTCGTTGCATCGTTTATTCGATGATGGCAAATACATAGGAGCCATTTTAAAAATGGTTTCTTAAGTAGTGCCGCTCGTAAGGACGACAAATAGTTAAATATCCCAAGGGGGAAGGGGTGGAAGAAACAGAGATGAACTGACCGAACGAGCCTACGAGAGGGAGGAGGGAACCGTGAACGCCCAGCAGCGCCGCAACCAAGAAAATTCAGAAAATAACATTCCAAAATATTTATGTCTTATTTTTATATTATATATATATATGAGGTAAATACTAAAATATAACATGATAGTCTCAAAAGAATATTTTACTAAGGATTTCATTTATCAATGTATATAAAAAACACTTAAATTCTTAGAGAGAAAGGAGCATGTTCAGTGGAGCAATTGAGTTTTTAGTTACTAAAGAAAGCATATATCTAAGTGAGAGCCTAAACATGGGCTAGAGGAAGCTTCAATTGCTCGATGCCACAAGAAAAGAAATCCAATTATCTCGTATCTTCTCTATTTATATTCCGTAATTCATACTTGCTATTGCTAGGATATCTGCTCCTAATTTTCCATTCCCTATCTTCTCTTTTTTTTCTTTCCCGTACCCACTATCCAAACGTGGGTTAATATATAACCTGATTGAGGAGAAAGGGGTGAACTGTATGACACGTACTTCAAACAACTACACCCAAAAGAAATATAAAGAAATAAAGACCCGATATATATTATTTTTTAATATCCTTCGATGGTTATTAGTCAGTCTTAGTGAGAATGTGATGAGAAGTTTTATGGCAATAAATTGATGGACATATTAGAATATTTAGTGACGTGATAGGGTCTTCGTAGGAGAGAATAAGAGGTTTCACGACTATAACACTCCTCTAGCCCAACTACCAAGGCTTAGTTATATTATATTAATTTTTTAATATAACTTTATTAAGCACTAGTTTCTAATATTTTAAATAATATATTATAGAAAATTACTATTTTGTGCTGCCACCGCATTTGAAAATCACATAATGGAGTAAAAAATCACAATGATAGATATTTTTGTTTGCCAGTTACGTGACAACTAACTAAAGTTATAAATACAAACTTAGACACACGTACATAAGGCAAGGCATGTGAAACCTTTATTGTTTTGCTATGAGAAAGTATCTATTAAAAATGTTGGAATGTAGTAAATCAAAACTAAGTTTTTCATAGATGATCAACACTAGAAAGAATAATCTAGATGTAGTAAAAAAATCATCGAGAGAATTGTATATAATACATACAACAAACATATGGCTTAGTTTTTTATATAAAATCACACAATTTTA
>OAMR01000679.1:385782-418956 GCA_900205405.1 Echinochloa crus-galli | reverse complement strand
ATCTCGTATCTTCTCTATTTATATTCCGTAATTCATACTTGCTATTGCTAGGATATCTGCTCCTAATTTTCCATTCCCTATCTTCTCTTTTTTTTCTTTCCCGTACCCACTATCCAAACGTGGGTTAATATATAACCTGATTGAGGAGAAAGGGGTGAACTGTATGACACGTACTTCAAACAACTACACCCAAAAGAAATATAAAGAAATAAAGACCCGATATATATTATTTTTTAATATCCTTCGATGGTTATTAGTCAGTCTTAGTGAGAATGTGATGAGAAGTTTTATGGCAATAAATTGATGGACATATTAGAATATTTAGTGACGTGATAGGGTCTTCGTAGGAGAGAATAAGAGGTTTCACGACTATAACACTCCTCTAGCCCAACTACCAAGGCTTAGTTATATTATATTAATTTTTTAATATAACTTTATTAAGCACTAGTTTCTAATATTTTAAATAATATATTATAGAAAATTACTATTTTGTGCTGCCACCGCATTTGAAAATCACATAATGGAGTAAAAAATCACAATGATAGATATTTTTGTTTGCCAGTTACGTGACAACTAACTAAAGTTATAAATACAAACTTAGACACACGTACATAAGGCAAGGCATGTGAAACCTTTATTGTTTTGCTATGAGAAAGTATCTATTAAAAATGTTGGAATGTAGTAAATCAAAACTAAGTTTTTCATAGATGATCAACACTAGAAAGAATAATCTAGATGTAGTAAAAAAATCATCGAGAGAATTGTATATAATACATACAACAAACATATGGCTTAGTTTTTTATATAAAATCACACAATTTTAGATTTAAATGGTCATATTAAAAACAATTAAATACATAATATTTGTGTAATGATGTACATAAATCATAAAGAAAACATTACTTAGTTACTTAAATGATTTGTAGTTCAAGCATGTTATGATGATATTTGTTTAGGATATGATGAAATATAAAAATATTTTTATAAACCATGTACATCCAATCTCCGATATCTAGGTCCGCCACTGGTCTGGTGAACTATACTCAACAAACACGGCGTAATCATGATGTCGTCCAAAATGGGTGCTGATATGCCCATAACACCGGCTGTATCGTCCAAAACCATCTCGCGTGACCTCTGCAAATTTGCTGATTTAATCATCAACGTAAGACACGCACTTCCACTGCCTGCAAGTCGAATTTCAAACTTTTTTATGTGCTTATATTGTTTTCACCTTTTGTTTTACCTTTTCAGAAGCCTAATATGAAGGTGGTGCTCTCTCACATGGCGTGAAGATGTGCTTCTACGTCGGTGATTCCTCTAGAGTGGCATCGTAGACTTTTGTGTTGATTGGTTACTTAGGCCGGAAGGAGTGAATAGGAGCCGCTTGATCATCCCTTGTTTTCTTCTCCATGGAGCATTAATCGACCTGTGTCGAAACTGAAATTATATGCATGATGTGATTTTTTGCAGTGGACAGAGGGTGTGACTTCTTATCATGGATCCCAAGCAAAAAAAAAGAGAAAGGAATTGCTGAAATTCTGATCATGTATATTGTTTTGCTAATAGTTCAGTGGACCACTTAAACAAAAATCATATGAACCTAAACCTTGTATACATCTGTATAGGTAAGCAACTGCTCTAACTTTTAGTAGCTTCTATGGGACTTTGATGTTTGAATAAATTTAGATTGTTTGAACGAGTCTTGGGTTCAGAGCAAATCAGACAATAGCATCCACATAAATCTGCTTGTGATCATTCTAAGTGCCGTTTGACTTTAGAAAAATGTTTGTAAGCACTACCACTAATCTTATCTTTTGATGATTCTAACAGTTGATCAGTGTATTTGTTCTGTATGCCCTTTTCACTCTATTGTATTGGAGAACAGTTGCAAGATTTCAGTCTAAAAGTAGATGGAGGATCAGATAACTTGGTGATTCACCGTAGACGCCATACACTCCACTGCCGCCATTAGCTGAAGCCAGAGCATTACCCTGACAAAGGAAGCATATGGTGTACCTTCGCACAAAGCCACCAAGGAAGTGGAAAACATACAAGGCAATGACCGCAATCCAATGTTTGATTTCCCACTACTTAATTAACTATGAATATAATGACAATATCAATAATTTAATCACAAGATATTCATACTGTATTTTTGAAATTCTGTATAGTCATTGGTCTCATCACACAAAGAAACAACATCAGTAGTTTGATTACATAAGAAATAGTATAAACATTGTCTAAAGCCAATCATTTCAAGCACAGACTGACAAATGCCACCAAAATATGTCAACTGCATAATAATTAAGATTACTTGTTACATTGATTTGTTTTGATAGCAAGTAGCATTCTTCAGTTAGCATACATGTAATCTGCTGGTTCAGGCCCCTGCTCACTGTCCATCCATCTTGGACTACCAAGCATTCATTGAAGAAGCATAGCCAAGAGCTCCTCTATTGTGAAGCCATGGACTAATCATGTTTCCAGATTTATGCAGTAACCTGGTCCATTTGGGAATTGCATTTGCATGCTTCACATCATTATCCACATATCTCCCACCAGCCATGTCAACCATATCGTTAACCTGCAGAATATCAATAGTCAGTCTAGATATGGGAGATTTGAAAAGGCCTCTGAAAGAAAAGTTTTGCATCATTTAACAATTCTGGCATTCTGTCAGCTAGTCTAAATAAATATGGGATATTTTGGATCCATATTACCAATTCTAACTACTCTACTTCTTATCAGTTTAATCACTTTAATTTATACAAAACAGTTAGTAGATAATCCTGGTATAGAATGCTTATCTTTCCAAAATCTAGAATCTCTACAGTGTATTAAAAAACTGCAGAAGTTGTATTGTAATATTCAGTTCCACAATTAAAATGATATCCCAATAAAGATTCAGTTTTCATCAAACACTAACTAAATATGGTAATGCCAGGAGTCAGAGCATTAATTTGCATGATGATAAATATGGAAATGTCCATTTCAGCACAATCACCATGTCGCTTTGATCAGACATAGCTACGTCGTGATTTGACTTCTTCATCTGTGAATAAATTACCAGATTATGTTGAAATACCCATGTAGGACATGACACGTCAAAATTTAATCACGAGCAGGATCTGCAGAAGATTCAAAACTTTCTATATAACATGCAAAGTGACTTCCATTCCAATTAGGTCACCATTGTTTGCAAATAGTATCACGTAACATTGCTCTCATGCTCTTCATATGTATCACTATAAGCTATCTTAATTTGGTTGATTTGGTTCCAAGCGTTAAACATGATTTTCCAAGTCGCCTGAACCCTTTTGACTTTCAAACCATAAAACAACTCTGGAGGAGAAGGTTTAGAACATGTATGAAATTGGCTGGAGTGTCTTAAACACTGTTCACACAATTAGGTGATAAAAACCTAGAGGAAGTTAAGTGGCCCTTGCCTTAAAATTGGTGTTTGCTGCCAACAATATATAAACTCTTTCTTTCCATGTGAGCAGTGATGCTGCTTTGTTGGTTGAGGCTGCAAATATGAGTGATCCAGGGCCCCCAGGAGCAAGGGGCCCCTTGTATGCGCCTAGTATATGCTGCAAGTATTTTGATTGGATGAGAGAAATCATTTGGTCTACTTTTATTTATCGGGCGAACTTATGAACGGTGGTAGGATAAACTGCTGACCCCAGTATGTAGTATGTATCTAGGTGAGTTAAGTCTATGGGCCCCACAAGTAAAAGTGTTACTGATAAAATCTCCCATAGTATGTGTCTGTTGGTAATTCATCAGGTTTGTTATGCCATTTTATTTCTAATATTACTCCTTAGTTTTTCATTATTTGGTAACGTGAGGAAATCCTAGAGGCTACTTGTCCTGGTCAGATGTTTCTATGCTTCCACGCAAGAATTGATAAAAAAAAACTAGATTTTGCCGATCATGGTGTGAAGTGAGTTGAAAGTATATTTAAAATTTCACTTGAGTATAAAACATGCTATATGAAATTGGGAAAAGAAAAGTTACACAACTGGAATAATGATGAAAAAATGGAGCTGTCGGCAAATTTAACTCTTAAAATTTGGTTTATAATAATAACTGAATGGAGTTTTCAAATTCCTACGGATTAGATCTACGCCTACTAAGGAAGCAAAAAAATCATTTATTCTTCAAGGTATCCCTTGTCTTTCCTCAAGATATGCTTTTATCACAAAATTCCGATATTTTCTGTAAAGAACCACACAAACATATTGCCTCTACTAAACTATTCTCATGTTTAAAAATATATCGTACAGAAATTTCAAATAGGAGAACCCCCCCACCCCCCCAGCACCCAAAAAATAATGCACAGTATGAACTAAGAATTGAGGTTTTCACATCTTTCCCTCTGTCCCTTCCACTAAATAAGTTCAACCACCCATTTTTCTGTTAGGCACTGGCCATTTGATCCATAGAATTTATGTTCACATTAATTGATGGCTTGGCTTTGTTGCTCTTGTAGAATGACTATGTTCAGTCAGATCAACAGGGTTTCCATTACATTGAGCAAGCTGTATGACCAGGTATATAGTATGCTGCTTACCAGTATAATGATCATATACCTATACTTTCTGGTGCACCATTTGGCGGGCCAATTTTGTTTTCACCTGAATCCTTGATTGCAGCTGCACCCTGGCGCTTTGTATCTTCTAGGTGCTGTATATCTAACTGGGGATTGTGTTAAGGGATATAGCTTCCACGATGTGGTTTTCCAGAGAGGTTCAGAAAAGGCGTCAGATTTTTCCCTCAGAATTAGTATGAAATATGAATTACATGATTTTATCTTACTTATATATAACTCCTTTCTGGTTTGTGTTCTGACTTTTGAGCTCTGACCATCTTCAGGGATATGCTGGACCTGCTATTGCATATGGGTCCCTTGCTTCTTAAAGGTTTGTGAAATGACTGTAGTGTCTGAGTAGCTAATTACATATTGATCTATTACTCATCATGGAATATTTGATTATTTAACACTGTAAATCAGGTAACATTAAATTACAATTTAGTTATATGCAGCCTAACATTGCATTTTTTTCAGGTGCTGAAGTGCCTGAAGCGATTACCAGATTCAAATAAGGTAAGAGTCCATCAACTTTGAAGATGCAGAAAAGGACCATGCAGCAGGATCCAATTATAAAGCTAGCCAAGGAGCAGTTTCAAATTGCAGCTGAGGCCGGATGTGATCTAGGTTTGCGGTGCTCAAAGAAGCTTGAAGATTATGAAAACCAAGAAGAAAAGCTAAAGCAAATACAATAATGACATCCTCTGAAATAATTGCATTGCATCTTTTGCCTTGGAAGTATATTGTACTACGGTTCTTGTTGCACACTGAAATATTGATCTCTAGATTAACTGGTTGAACTAATATCTTTTCACCATGTGTTAGCTTTGTCATTACTGGTATCTGGGATTTCAAGGATCCGCCCTTTGTAATAATTTCCTTCCCAGATACTGTATGTATTAATGTTACTTGTTCCTGAGGTGGCCTTTGATAATTGAATACATTTGGAAAATGAAAGTGTTTATTCATTATCACTATTTTTGAGTGGCAATTACCCCCTCTCATTGACTTGAGGTGTAACAGTGGTTAGGATGGTAGCAAAATTGTCACCAACTCCAATTATACATGCTGTATTCCTGCCGGTCAAACCTTAACTTTGACCATAGTCAATGTATTAAAAGATTATACATAGATTATCTAAGATATTTAATTCTTCTTTCTATTTGTTTTTTAAAAATGTTGATAAAAGTTTCACCTTATGGACCATATCTAATATGTGCTAAATGACATGAGTTTTGAGTCAATCAAGAATGTGGAAAATTGTTAAATAGCACTCTCAATTGAAGTTTATGATGATAAGAGGTCCTCGATCATTGCCAATAACAAGGAGGGCATATCTAGTTCCAATGATTTGCAGGAAACCTTCCTTTATCTGTCATGAATGGACAGGAAAAGCGTTGAATCATCCTAGTGAGGTATGTTTCAAGATATAACACTGATACACCATTAGGAAAATAATACAGCAGTTTCTCGGCCGTGAAAAGTCGGCCGCACAAATATAGAACAGACAATTTACGCTAGGCCCGTGAAAAGTCGGCCGCACAAATATAGAACAGACAATTTACGCTAACATTATGTTTCATGACAAGACACGAGAAAATGCAATCAACAAAGACCGCGACGCAGCAATGCTCAAAAGCTACTAGTGAAAGTAAAACGTGGAGCGCCTCAAATACCAAGGAACCAAACATGTTGCTTTGAATCTCTTGCAAAGGATCCTAATGACCATACATACCCAAAAATTTCCAACGTGTAATACTGTTTTGTTACAAAACATGCAGCTAATTCATTGGTCTTACGGTAGCACTAGCGCCCGGACGTCCGATGGCAGCAAAAAAATCAGACGGGTGATGTGGCGCAACGAGAGCAAGCATTTCATCCCGCGCGTGGGAGTTAAAACAGAGGGAGAAAAAAGAGGGTGACGTTGCGCAACCACAGCCAAGTATTTCTCTCAGATGGTACCGTAGCACAGAAAAAAATCCCGCCGCAACATGTAAAATTTTTGCAACATCTAAGGATAGCGTATGCAACATCAAACAATAGTATCTGCAACATAAAAAATCATCGTTTGCAACACTAGAAACACACGCTCACGACTCTTAGCCACGCATGCAACAGTCAAAAATTCCTCATGAAAATGCAATATCCGGATGAAACACTTGCAATAAGCATACGAAACATATGCAACATTCGAAACACGTGAAACATGTCGTTACAACTTGGAGCGAAACCCTTGAACATCCCAGATCTAGTTTTACAACATTCTCATCAAACAGTTACAACATTTTTCTGGAACATCCGAAACACGTGAAACATGCTCTTGCAACATGGAGCCTGCATGCCATGAATGTCGCCTGGAGCTCCTCTGGCGGTCGGCGCGGGAGACGCCGCGGGGAACGGCCTTGATCCTCCCAGTGAACCGCGTCTCGCCGGCGTAGGTCTCGAGCTCCGTCCCTGCAACCTCGGGGCCGAGGAAGTCGCGGACGAACTCCTCCACCATGACAGCCCCCATCATGACAGCGGGGCGGCAAGTAGGAGCGCGGGGCATCGAGGAACTCACGGACGAACTCCCGCACCATGACGGCGGCACGGCGAGCAGGAGCGCGAGGACGCCAAGGTAGGAGCTGGCCTCAAGTAGTAGAAGAACGCCGAGGAGGAGACGACGCGGAGGAGAGGCGGTGTCGGCGAGGCAGAGGAGCGGCAGCGGCGGCGTGGGGAGGCGCGGAGCGGGGCGGCACGCGTCGGGAGGCGTGGAGCGGGGGGCGACGTGGGATTGGGGGCGGCGGCGTGGATGAGACGCGGAGCGGGGGACACGGCTTAAATGGAGAAGCGGAATGGGATGGGGCGGACGCCCTATAAAGCATTACCGTTGATCTTAACGAGGTACGACAGTGCATGTTATTACACAACATAGCTCTGGATAATTTAAGATACGGATATTACAAAGAACCATGACAAGAGGCACATGTTATTCAGCCACCTGAAACCAGCAACCATATGGAGAGGCAAATCAACGGCGTGACTGCATCTATAAGAGCACGAATTTCTGTCCCTTCATGTAGCAATACTTGTGTCCCAAGCCATCATCATCATCAGATTTCTCATCCACATACTCAGGAAGGCGCCAACATGGCATGGGCACAGGCCACCTGTAGTTCAGTTCAATGAAATCATTCTAAACTTGCTGAAGTTAAAACGTAAGATGAGGATATCACATATGGACATGCAACTATAATTGTTGACAATCATTCTATATGATGAACTACCAAGCTTAATATACCTGTTTAACTCATCTGTGTCATCCCCGTCTATTTTCCAGAAAGGCGCACCAGAGGGATCTCCAGCCGTACTGTCAAGCATGCCATTAAATAGATGATGCTTCACTCAACTTGTTTCAGCAAGCTTAAAATGTTCAGAAAAATAACATAGATGATATGCACTTGAATACCTTTTTTTCTCAAAGGATGCTAAAACCTTGTGAATGTCTGGCCATAACATGAAAGGGGTTCCTATCTTCTTATCATAGAAGTTCATGCCAAGAACATCCCCATCCAGAGTAACAAGGGGGCCTCCAATCCCAACCTAGCAAGGTAACGTGACAAGTTTTGATTTCTATTCCAAATAAGTATCGCTAGCCAACTCACTTTATGCAACTATATATTTACACACCATATTAAATTAGACAACGCAAAAACATAGAATTACCTTAATAATTTTGCAAGAGGAATATGCAACGCAAAAACATAGAATTACCTTAGTAATTTTGCAAGAGGAATATGCAAGGAAGTCACAATCAAGTGTGCCCGTTGAGGAAGTCAGCTTCCCACTAGTAGCCATTAATGCGCCTGATTCAAAGCAACGCCCTACAGCTGCTACTTGGAAACACCTGGTCCAAGAAAGTAGAGTATTTGCAGGACGAAGACCACGGCGATTCTCGACACTGACTATAGCAATATTGTAATGTAGATCACTATGCACTACAGTCCCTTTTGTGCATTTATTGCATGGAAGTGACACTTCAATCTGAAAATGATACATAAAAATGATTCAGGCCCCCTTTGGAACGCAGGAATTTTACAGGAATTATAAAGGAATTTCACAGGAATCAGTTGACTGTTCACAGGAAAAACGCAGGAACGGGAAAAAATCCCGTGTTCCAAAGGGGGCCTCAGATCTGAGCAGCAACTTAAAAAACAAGCAATCACAGAATAATGAGCACCAACCCTCAAGTTTTCAACAATCTTGTTCTCGTCACCAGAATTTCTAATCAAGCTTGCTGATGTCAAAATCACTGTAGATCCATTCCATCGAATAAAAAAACTGTGCATGCAAAAAACCTTTTTTCTCCTGCACCAGATTTTGGTTGTCAGCTAGTTGTGATCACAACAGAGATGAAATAGTACATGGCACAACACTATAAATCACCTTTGAATGAAGCCAGTGCGACAACATTGCGACTTATGCTAGCAGAAGCTTTTTCACTAAATTTACTCCAGACACCTTTACCACATATATCGCCAAAAGTCTCTTCAAAAGTATTGACCAAAATCATGCCAGCTGAGAAATATACATTTCAGAACAGTTGTTAGTGGTACAGGAGAGCTATAAACGTTAAGCAAATTTAGAAATGCTGACTCACCACCGGTTGATGGTAACTTAGGGTAACCCATGGAGTCTATATCTAAGTCTTCCTGGTTGAGATGTTCTGTGTGTCCAGGTGCAACAAAGTCGAGATCAGCACTAGCACTGGCATATACTGAAGTACTGATATATATACAGCAAGTAAATTCACATAAATTCTGTATATGCATAATGATCAGAATGTAACATTAGCTATATTATTGTTCGAATAGTAGCAGCTATAGGATGAGCAGTAGGTGAAACAGGGGAGGTCAAGGAAGCGCACAGTAGTGTATTTCTGAAGCACAGGTTTGCTTCCTTTGATTGCATATATAGGCATATATATTCGGTACATGTGCAGTCAGTTTGTAAACTAACCTTAATTGCTACCGCTGCTATGAAGCCCGGGCAAAACCAAATTGACTACTACTTGCTGTCAGAGACAGCTCCTACACTTACTGCCTATGTTTAGGCAATGCACCACACCCTTGAGGGGAGGGGTGGCCTGTCATATATATAGTTGTACAAGGGGAGCCGAATAGGCTGCAGTTACAAGAAGAGCCGAATAGGCTGCAGTTACAAGAAGAGCTGAATAGGCTGCAGTTACAAAGGAAGTACAACTATTTATATCTAATACCCGCCCGCAGTCATAGGGGAGCTTGGTGGACACCAAGACTGGACCTAAACTCGGTAAACAACTGTACCGGAAGCCCCTTAGTCATGATGTCTGATGCGAGGAAGGAACATGAAGAACACAGACTTCTCCCAAGGCGACCTTCTCGCAGGCGAAGTGGATGTCAATCTCAATATGCTTCGTTTGTCGATGATGAATAGGGTTGGCTGTCATATAGACAGCACTAACATTGTCACAATAAACGAGCGTAGCCTTGGAGAAAGGAACATCAAGTTCGTGTAGAAGCTGTCGCATCCAACAACATTCTGCCACAGCATGGGCCATAGCCTTGTACTCAGCTTCGACACTAGAACGAGACACAGTAATCTGCCTCTTTAAAGACAAAGAGACTAGAGTGTCACCAAGATAAACACAATAGCCAGAAGTAGAACGCCGTGAATCAGGACAACCAGCCCAATCTGCATCAGAATATGCTGTGAGAGTATCCACGGGGTCGGTGCCAATGTGAAGACTAGAGGACAGCGTGCCCTTGACATAGCGGAGGATGCGCTTGACAAGCGCAAGATGAGGCTCGCGAGGATCCTGCATAAACAGGCAGACTTGCTCAACAGCATATGCGAGATCAGGCCGAGTCAGAGTAAGATACTGCAGAGCACCAGCAAGACTTCAGCACTCGGATGGATCTGTAACAGCAGGCCCGTCTATAGCGGAAAGCTTGGACTTACTATCCACTGGTGTCGACGTAGAGTGGCACTCACTCATACCAGCACGCTGGAGAAGATCCAAAGCATACTGTCGTTGTGACAGAAACAGTCCATCAGAAGACCGTGTGACCGAAATCCCTAAGAAGTGATGAAACACCCCGAGATCTATCATAGCAAACTCTGTGTCGACGAATGATATCCTGAAGTAAGGCTGGTGTCAAAGCTGAGAACAATGTCATCGACATACAGCAAGAGGTAGGCAATGCTGGCGCCATCCTTGTAGATGAACAAGGAGGTGTCAGAAGCCGAAGGAACAAAGCCCACCTGTCGTATATAAGTGGAAATGACTGGTACCAAGCACGTGGAGCCTGCTTCAGTCCATAGAGCGACTTCTGCAAGAGACAGACATGATCGGGATGAGCTGGATCCACAAAACCAGGAGGCTGCTGGCAGTACACTATCTCATCAAGATGACCATGAAGGAAAGCATTTTTCACATCCAGCTGATGAATCGGCCAATTACGAGAGGCTGCAATACTCAGAACAGTTAGGATGGTTCCAGGTTTGACCACCGGGTGGAAGGTCTCATCATAGTCAATACCTTGCTGCTGTGAAAAAACCCGAACAACCCAATGGGCCTTGTGACGAGCAAGAGAACCATCTGAGTGGAATTTATGCTTGTAAATGCACTTCCCGGTCACCACATTCGCATGGGGGCCGAGGGATAAGGTGCCAAGTGCCATTGTCGACAAGAGCCTTGAACTCATCAGCCATAGCAGCTCGCCAATTGGGATCGGCAAGCGCACTGCGATAGTTGGATGGGACCGTAGAGGCAACCAAATGTTGAGCTGACAAGCTCTTGTAGTTGACGGGCTGGATAGTGCCAGTGTGCAGCCTCGTTGCCGGGCGAGACGGGGGCAGAGTTGGCTGTAGCTCAGGTGAAGGAGTTGGTGCTGGAGACGGTGGTGCACGGGGATGCCAGCTGTAGAACTAGCCACTGAAGGAAGCTGAAGGAACAAAGCCCAACTGTCGTATATAAGTGGAAAATCACCGGTACCAAGCACGTGGAGCCTGCTTCAGTCCATAAAGCGACTTCTGCAGGAGACAAACATGATCGGGATGAGCCAGATCCACAAAACCAGGAGGCTGCTGGCAGTACACTGTCTCGTCAAGATGACCATGAAGGAAAGCATTTTTCACATCCAGCTGATGAATTGGCCAATTACGAGAGGCTGCAATACTCAGAACAGTTCGGATGGTTCCAGGTTTCACCACCGGGCTGAAGGTCTCATCGTAGTCAATGCCATGCTGCTGTGAAAAACCCCGAACAACCCAACGGGCCTTATGACGAGCAAGAGAACCATCTGAGTGGAATTTATGCTTGTAAATCCACTTCCCGGTCACCACATTCGCATGAGGGGGCCGAGGGACAAGGCGCCAAGTGCCATTGTCGACAAGAGCCTTGAACTCATCAGCCATAGCAGCTCGCCAATTGGGATCGGCAAGCGCACTGCGATAGTTGGATGGGACCGTAGAGGCAACCAAATGTTGAGCTGACAAGCTCTTGTAGTTGACGGGCTGGATAGTGCCAGTGTGCAGCGAGACGAGGGCGGAGTCGGTTGTAGCTCAGGCGAAGGAGCTGGTGCTGGAGATGGTGGTGCACGGGGACGCCGGTTGTAGAACTGGCCGCTGAACCGGCCTGGGAGAGGTGATGCTGGCGGCTGAACATCATCAGCCGAAGATGATGAAGAAGCTGTAGCACCACCTGCTGGTGGCTGAACAGTAGCAGCAGAAGATGATGCTGCCGGCAGAACCGAAGCACCACCTGTTGGTGGCTGAACAGTAGCAGCTAAAGATGATGCCACTGGCTGAACAGCAGCAGCCGAAGCACCACCTGTTGGTCGCTGAGTGCTGGGGGATCCTTGCGGGGGCATGAGACCATGCCTGCTCGGACTGGAAGAGACCAGTGGCATCACGTGTTCGTCACCAGCAGGGGACGACGGAGCAGCCGGCGCTGGTGGCGGTGCTGCAGGGATAGTAGGACAGTAGCAAAATTCTGAATCATCATCTAAGAGGAAATCAAAGGAGTTGTCGGGGACAGGGGACTCGCAAGCGAAGGTGAAGGAGAACTCATCAAAAATGACATGACGAGATATGATAATGCGGCGAGTAGTGAGATCAAGACAACGATAGCCTTTGTGAGAGGACGGATGCCCCAAAAACACACAAGCCGTGGACCGAGGAGCCAACTTATGAGGAGAAGTGGCCTACAGATTTGGGTAGCAAAGACACCCAAAAACTCGAAGGTGCTCATAGGTAGGTGGAGTTCGGTACAGGCGTGTGTAGGGTACTTCATGGCCAATGGAGGAAGAAGGACGGCGGTTGATTAAGTACGTGGCTACTGAAAGGGCTTCAGCCCAATAGGGCGGCTGCATGGAAGCATGAATAAGCAGTGTGCGCACTGAGTTATTAATGGTGCGAAGCATACGCTCTGCCTTGCCATTTTGAGGGGATGTATAAGGACAAGAAAGGCGAAAAATAATGCCACGAGAGGCCAACCAAGTGATTGTGGCATTATTAACAAATTCTCTACCATTATCAGTTTGAAAACACTTGGTGGGAAAACCAAACTGTGTATTAGTGTAGGCAACAAAATTAACCAAGTGCTCATGAACATCAGATTTGCGCTTAAGGGGAAAAGTCCAGCAATAATGCGAGTAATCATCGATCATGACCAAATAATAACAGTAGCCCGAAATACTAGTCACAGGTGACGTCCAAACATCACAATGAACAATTTCAAAGGGAGAAACTGTTTTGGAGAAAGAAGGACTAAATGACAGCCGTGTGTGTTTGCCTACCTGGCAAGAATGGCAAAGCGAGCGAGCTACTTTATTACAAGAAATGGACTGATTATTCTTGAGACGGGCTAAAGCAGCCGGACTAGGATGACCAAGATGTTGGTGCCATAGGGAGGATGATGCAGCGACGAGGGCGTGTGCAGCGTTGGGGGTGACAGCAGAAATGGTGTAGAGATCACCGTCACTATTGCAACGAAGAATCACGCGTCCTGTCCTGAGATCCTTCACAGAAAAACCAAAGGCATCAAACTCAATGGAACACTTATTGTCTCACGTGAACTGATGAACATAAAGCAAGTTGCGGATCAGCGAGGGAACAACAAGAACGTTGTTGAGCTGAAATGTGGAGGTAGTGGTTTGCAAGGTGGAGTGTCCTCTAGATGTGACAGGAATATGCATACCATTACCTACTATAATTGAGGAATGAGAGGCAGGGGAGCGAGAGAGGAGTATACCATCCGAGTTGTGCATGTGGGTGGAAGCACCGGTGTCCATGACCCAGGGGTTGGAGCCCTGGATCGACATCTCCTGCAGGGCAGCGATCAGCCCTGCCTGATCCTAAGATTGGACCGGCTACGACGCCGGGAGGGGCGGCTGGGTTCCAAAGGCGGCATGGGCCTGCGGTGCTGGACCAAGGAGGCCCTGGCCACCACGCCAGCCCTGGCTGCCACGCCAGTTTTGGCCACCAGAGGAGCCGCTGATCTGGCCGCCTTGCTGCATAGTCCATGGATTGAAGCAAATCCATGGGCCACGCGGCTGCTGCTGGCTGCCACCACCGCCCCAGCCCTGCTGCTGGCCGCCACTTGCGCCCCAGCCCTGCTGCTGGCCACCACTGCCGCCCCAGCCACTGCCGGCGTTCCGCTTGCCGTTGCCTTTCTTGCGCCTGCCCTGCTGCTGCTGCTGGGAACCAGATGGGGCAGATGGAGGGCGGCAGTTGGAGCCACAGCCGGATGGTGTGGAGGCAACAAGAGCAGTTGTAGATGAACAAGGAGGTGTCGGAAGCTGAAGGAACAAAGCCCAACTGTCGTATATAAGTGGCAAATCGCTGGTACCAAGCACGTGGAGCCTGCTTCAGTCCATAAAGCGACTTCTGCAGGAGACAAACATGATCGGGATGAGCCGGATCCACAAAACCAGGAGGCTGCTGGCAGTACACTGTCTCGTCAAGATGACCATGAAGGAAAGCATTTTTCACATCCAGCTGATGAATTGGCCAATTACGAGAGGCTGCAATACTCAGAACAGTTCGGATGGTTCCAGGTTTCACCACCGGGCTGAAGGTCTCATCGTAGTCAATGCCATGCTGCTGTGAAAAACCCCGAACAACCCAACGGGCCTTATGACGAGCAAGAGAACCATCTGAGTGGAATTTATGCTTGTAAATCCACTTCCCGGTCACCACATTCGCATGAGGGGGCCGAGGGACAAGGCGCCAAGTGCCATTGTCGACAAGAGCCTTGAACTCATCAGCCATAGCAGCTCGCCAATTGGGATCGGCAAGCGCACTGCGATAGTTGGACGGGACCGTAGAGGCAACCAAATGCTTAGCTGACAAGTTCTTGTAGTTGACGGGCTGGATAGTGCCAGTGTGCAGCCTTGTTGCCGGGCGAGACGGGGGCGGAGTCGGCTGTAGCTCAGGCAAAGGAGCTGCTGCTGGAGACGGTGGTGCACGGGGACGCCGGCTGTAGAACTGGCCACTGAATCGGCTTGGAAGAGGTGCTGCTGGCGGCTGAACAGCACCAGCCGAAGATGCAGCAGCAGCTGTAGCACCACCTGCTGGTGGCTGAACAGTAGCAGCAGAAGATGATGCTGCCGGCAGAACCGAAGCACCACCTGTTGGTGGCTGAACAGTAGCAGCTAAAGATGATGCCACTGGCTGAACAGCAGCAGCCGAAGCACCACCTGTCGGCGGCTGAGTGCCGGGGGATCCTGGTAGGGGCACGAGACCACGCCCGCCCGGACTGGAAGAGGCTGATGGCAGCACGTGCTCGTCGTCAGTAGGGGACGACGGAGCAGCCGGCGCTGGTGGCGGCGCTGCAGGGTTAGTAGGACAGTAGCAAAATTCCGAATCATCATCTAAGAGGAAATCAAAGGAGCTGTCCTCAGGGACAGGGGACTCGCGAGCGAAGGGGAAGGAGAACTCATCAAAAATGACATGACGAGATATGATAATGCGGCGAGTAGTGAGATCAAGACAACGATAGCCTTTGTGAGAGGACGGATGCCCCAAAAACACACAAGCCGTGGACCGAGGAGCCAACTTATGAGGAGAAGTGGCCTGCAGATTTGGGTAGCAAAGACACCCAAAAACTCGAAGGTGCTCATAGGTAGGTGGAGTTCGGTACAGGCGTGTGTAGGAAACTTAATGGCCAATAGAGGATGAAGGACGGCGATTGATTAAGTATGTGGCTACTGAAAGGGCTTCAGCCCAATAGGGCGGATGCATGGAAGCATGAATAAGCAGTGTGCACACTGAGTTATTAATGGTGTGACGCATACGCTCAGCCTTGCCATTTTGAGGGGATGTATAAGGACAAGAAAGGCGAAAAATAATGCCACGGGAGGCCAAACAAGTGATTGTGGCATTATTAACAAATTTTCTACCATTATCAGTTTGAAAACACTTGGTGGGAAGGCCAAACTGTGTATTAGTGTAGGCAACAAAATTAACCAAGTGCTCATGAACATTAGATTTGTGCTTAAGGGGAAAAGTCTAGCAATAATGCGAGTAATCGTCGATAATGACCACATAATAACAGTAGCCCGAAATACTAGTGACAGGTGACGTCCAAACATCACAATGAACAATTTCAAAGGGTGAAACTGTTTTGGAGGAAGGACTAAATGGCAACCGTGTGTGTTTGCCTAGCTGGCAAGAATGGCAAAGCAAGCGAGCTACTTTATTACAAAAAATGGACTGATTATTCTTGAGACGGGAAGCCGGACTAGGATGACCAAGATGATGGTGTCATAGGGAGGACGATGCAGCGACGAGGGCGTGTGCAGCGTTGGCGGTGACAGCAGAAATGGTGTAGAGATCACTGTCACTATTGCAACGAAGAATCACGCGTCCTGTCCTGAGATCCTTCACAAAAAAAACCAAAGGCATCAAACTCAATGGAACACTTATTGTCTCACGTGAACTGATGAACATAAAGCAAGTTGCGGATCAGCGAGGGAACAACAAGAACGTTGTTGAGCTGAAATGTAGAGGTAGCAGCTTGCAAGGTGGAGTGTCCTCTAGATGTGACTGGAATATGCGTACCATTACCTACTATAATTGAGGAATGAGAGGCAAGGGAGCAAGAGAGGAGTATACCATCCGAGTTGTGCATGTGGGTGGAAGCACCGGTGTCCACGACCCAAGGGTTGGAGCCCTGGATCAACATCTCCTGCAGGGCAGCGATCAGCCCTGCCTAATCCCAAGATTGGGCTGGCTGCGACGCCGGGAGGGGCGGCGTGGGCCTACGGCGCTAGACCAAGGAGGCCCTGGCCACCACGCTAGCCCTGGCTGCCACGCCAGTTTCGGCCGCCAGAGGAATCGCCGGTTTGGCTGCCTTGCTGCATAGTCCACGGATTGAAACAAATCCAGGGGCCGTGCGGCTGCTGCTGGCTGCCACTGCCGCTCCAGCCACCGCCGGCATTCCTCTTGTCGTTGCCTTCTTGCGCCTGCCCTGCTGCTGCTAGGAACTAGATGGGACAGATGGAGAGCGGCAGTTGGAGCCACAGCTGGATGGTGTGGAGGCAACAAGAGCAGTGGAAGCCGCAACCTTGGCTTCGTTCGCCAGACGCAGTTCCTTGAGGGCGAGTTGATCAAGTGCTGCAGCAAAGGTGATGTTCGGCGTGGCGGCAATGAGGTCCCCAGTGGTGCTATAGAGGGGATCAACGTTGCGGAGGAGGTTGAGGACGAGTGTGGATTCAGCAACCGGCTGCCCGATGGTGCGAAGGGCATCGGCAGCTCTCTTCATCTTCTTGCCATATTCTTCAACAGAGAGGTCTCCCTGAGTCATGGAGTGGAATTCATGACTCAGGAAGATGGCGCGGGGAGCTTGGTTTGCCTAAAAGTGAGTTTCGATGGCGACCCATAGCTGGCGCGCCATCTGTTCATCTTCCATGGTGAAATCCAAGACGGAGCCGTACAGCCAGCTGCGAACGTAGCAGTCCACTTGGCCCAGGTAGCATCGATGGGATCAGGAGGAGTCCCGTCGATGTGCCTCATGAGGCCAAACTTGCCGCACATGGCCTTGAATAAAGAACTCCATTTGCTGTAGTTGGGGGGGAGGAGTTCCAACGTCATGGGGACGTGGGACTTGACAGTGATGGTGGCGTAGGGGCTCACTGCATCAGCCATGGCAGCAGCAAAGTCTCCAGAAGAATTGCCAGCAGCAGATTCTTCAGAAGAGTTGCTGGTAATGGAGGACATAAACAACCAGGAGCAGTTGAGGGAAGAGGAGAGGAGGAGGCGCCCTGTGGGAAAAGAGGAGGACGCTTGGGCAGCAGAGAAGGGGAAGGGGGTACACGGCCAGCTTAGAGAGGTGTCTGGACTCGTGATACCATATTGGATGTTTAGGCAATACACCACACCCTTGGGGGGAGGGGTGGCCTGTCATATATATATAGTTGTACAAGGGGTGCCGAATAGGCTGCAGTTACAAAAAGAGCCGAATAGGCTGCAGTTACAAGAAGAGCTGAATAGGCTGCAGTTACAAAGGAAGTACAACTATTTATATCTAATACTAAGGAAAGATAGAACCAATATATACTAACCAAATAAAACTAATACTAGTGGTCAGATAACCTAAGGACATATGGATCACTACTAACAATTATGATGACAAGGCTGGCTGCGTAGGCCTAGTAGTTCGTGGTCGAGCTTTTTGTTTTTCTTGCTGTTAATAGTTTGTTGTTAGTAGTGGTGTTAGGTGTGTGGTGTGTGTTGGTGCTAAGATTGGGGATCCCCAAATCTTTTGTACTTTTTCTTCCTTCTTAATGAAATGACGCGCAGCTCTCCTGTGTTGTTCGAGAAAAAAAAATTATGATGACAGCCTAAGCAGCAATCCACACTTGAAGGTAGTGTGCATGAACATACCCAAGAATGTAATGTGTATATGTTAACTGATAAGCACAAGCAATATAAGCGCACAATTGAAAGAGCCAAACTAGTTGATATAAAAATGTAAAAGCTAAACTTGCACGGCTTCTAAATAGATATCATTAGAAAGCTGCAACAATTTGCACGATAACACATTGTGAAGAAGTCTCAAGGAGTGGATGTAGGCTCACCTTCTGGATGGCTGTTGAATTTACGACCTACAGATGCTCCAAACCTGGAGACATAAAAGTTACCACTGACCCAAAAATAAAACGGGTCAAGCCAGTGCGCTAATACACAAAATGGCCAAAACCTAGGTAGAATCATAGGCCAGGAACAATATACAGAAAATAGGACCTGAAGTTGTACGGATATAATAAATATTTCATGAAAACATGACCACAATACCTTCCAGTGTGCACATTTGAACAAGACAAACATACAGCTGCAACAATGGCACAAGAACTACGAAAATCTAGAACGCAAAAAGGCTGATCTTATAGGCTCATCCAAGGGAAGGGGAAGCAAGGTATAATGGAGTACGTGAACTAATGAAGCTCATAGATCAATTAGACATACCCGTAAACCAAACTTTTTGACCGTGCAAGACCTGTCTCCTTTTCCCAGGATTTCCAATAAAACTCCAGACGCTTCAAAATTGTGCCCCAAGGTAGGAAAACTGCTATTTCCGTACCCAAAAAAAGGTTCATGCCAACAACTTCGCCATCAAAAGAAAAAATTGCTCCACCTTCCCAAGCCTAACAACACAACAAAGGTGACATTTGAACAAAATGTAAGTGGTATGAAACAAGAGTTAAATATAAAATAAATTGATTTTTATTGCCTAAATGCATAAAATAAATGAAACAGAATAAAATGACTATTTGTCATGCAAGTGTACCTCTGAGGTGGTTTCACTGTTATCTTTGTCATCCTTATATACCCTTAATTGGCCACCCAATTCCACGCTCCTGGCCATTAGGTCACCAGAGACGCCACGCCCAACTACACATGCCTCACCATGGGGCACAGATTTCAGCGCACGATCGAGAATTCCAACATCAACATCAAGGAAGTCACAGACGTCGACAACAGCAAAGTTGCGAACTAAATCATATTCAGCCAAAAAACCCCTGTACACTTCATTGCCTTCATGGCGCACTTCAATCTACAAAACAATAATGAGGCAAGAAATGATAACATGATAATCAGAAGCAAACAAAATAGTAAACAGTGAATGTCAGCGCCAACCTTCAAGTCAAAATAGTGCTCGCCTGTTTTACCGTTGAAAGCTCTAACCACACTTGCAGAAGTCAGAAACCTTGTAAGGCGGTACCCGTGGCGTGCTATAGCTATGCCCGAGCATGAAAATAAGCTTATGTTTCCTACAGGAGAATGCAACTCGAATCATTTAACCAGTAGGGTTTAAAAACATATTTGCTGGAAAACTAAGAAGAATATAGCAGCATATATAATTACCATTGCACGGAGAAATTGAGACGACACTTTTACAAAAATCTGATTTAACCATATCAGATAGCTTAGTGCAAATATCTCGATTAGAGTCCTTATCACGCAAGCGACCTAGTTGAAGAAAAGAAAACATTAAGGCAAGTGTGAATGCTTAAATGAAACTTGAAAATGTGTGTGTGCGCGCGCATGCGGTGCGTGCCTGCGTGTGCGCGTGTGTGCGTGTGTGTGTTTGGGGGATAGGAAAAAAGAGGAAGAACTACAAACCTGAGACCCACCCAGTCTTGCAAACTTTTCTTTTCTTATGAAAGTTCCTAGTGAGATCACCACCGCTCCTCTTAGCTTTCCGCATCTTTTCAAGGCTGAAACGGAATTGTGTTAGAAATATAACAAAGAAGCAAAATGTGGGGGTCATAAGCAGTAATAAAACAACAATGTAATACTATAACTGACTAACCAATCAAAGGAATGATAACCAAGGGCATTAAGTCAGGACTGGAAGGTTAAGATTGATAATTTTGGCATATGTTTGTTTCTTCCTAGCCTCCTAGGGCAGTATTGTAAAAGATCACCCAAGATGCCAAAACAATCATCTCCTGGGTAGCTTATTTCAGATTAGTTTGCCATCTAGGGTGGTCTTTTACCATGTTCCCCTTGACTCATAAACTAGATTATATAATTTAGGAGGGAAACAAACAGGCCTTAGGCTCAATGAAGGCGCACGGCGGCGCGGCAACCCTAGCACGATCGCTCGGTCCGTCGCTCGCCGGCGGGGCGGGGTCGCGGGGATGAGAGAGAGAGAGAGAGAGGCGGGGGCTAGATGCTGGGGCTAGGTGCGGAGGGCTCAGGAACCAGGGAGACGCTTTGTTGCACTCGCAGGATGAGGGGGGAGCGACTGCAAATACCCTCCAAGCCAAACTTCATCAAAATGTTAAAGGAAGGCGACCTCTATTTCTATTTTTTGAAGCCTTAAAATTTACTCAAATTTTAGCAACAGTCCTTAGAAACGGGGGGTGGAGAGAGATATTTTGAGACCTCCTAAAATAGAAGACTTGTGGGAGTACAATTTTTTAAATTGACCTTTAAACTTGGAATAAATACTTGTTTAAAAGGTCGATCGGAATTGTTCTAATAATTTCCGAGCTCGTGCGTGTGCAAACTGTCCTCAGTACGCGCCGATGGACCCTTGGATTTGTGGCCAGATGCGAACGCGAATGGAAAGGTACAAGTAACAAAGACAAATTTTTTTATTCAAGAAGTCTTTTTTTTATTCTTAATGGAAAAAACCCAGCATACTTCAACTATCCAAACTATATTCAATTTTTTATTCTGGATTAAAAAAACCAACATACTTCAACTTCTACTCTTAAACTATATTCAATTTACCTCACGCTCTGGTATCAATTTTTTCCCAGCTGGCATTGACATGGCAACAGTTTCGACATGTAAACAGCCCGATCACTAAACCTTTTTTTTCCAAAATGTATCAATTCACTATTTTATTTTACAAGTTACCGAGTTTTTTCCCAACCGCTCGATGTCACTGAATATTTCCAAGTGAACCATGTCACTTAACCCTTTCTGCAGGCACAACCAAATCGGGTCACTGCTTTTTTTTCTCAAGTACGCCAAGGTCGCTAAATGTTTTCAAGTGTACCAAAGTACCAAAAAAACACTAAATGCGCCAGTTACTATTTTTTTTACATTATACATACAATCAGCCCATCTTCGGCAGTCGATGTTAGGTGAAATGGAAAATCGGACTCAGTCCCAGCAATAGACTTTTTTTTCTTCCGAAAATCTGTACAGCGCCACGAACGTAATCACACAATCAGAAGAGATGGGCTTAAATGTCGGGGAACAGGAAAGAGAACGCATTAACTCATGAGGAACCATGCCTATCCATGTATAATTTCATAATGCTGCGGAACCGACCCAGGAGACATGGCGTGTAATATACAACCCATCAACATTCCAGCTAACAATGTACATCAATATGAATTGAGCTGACACAACCACAATGTTTTACATGTACAGATCTAGCGAACTGTAGCTATCCTACAAATCATGTGTTGTACACGCCCCTCCGTCATTCATAGAGTCATCCTTTTGATGGCCATCTCCTTTAGTGTGGTAACAGATCTCTGGAACAACTTGAGACTACGTCCAACTTTGTCCTGCGAAGCAAAAAAAAAGATCTTCACATTAAAACAGGATTGGCCTTTTAGACTGCAGTTTAGCTATAAGAAAAAGGTGAACGTATGTATGTTACGATATAGCAGTCATATTCCAACTTTACACGTCCCAATTTGTAGAGCAATAGCAGAGTGAACACATCATGGCCGCCTACTTGGCCCTAGAACAATAGCAAACAATTGATCTGGGCTTCATACCTCTTTTAAATGTTCTAGCCTCTCCAATACCGGAAGTAGCTCATCAGAAAATGAAGAAAGATCTTTCGCGCAAGCCCTGCAAATGCAGAGAAAAAATGTTGGTTTTCTAATGTAAGAATAGAATCGTGAAATATATAGCCTTTATTTGCACTAATAAACATTCTTACTCATCCTGGAAATGAACAAGGAGAATAGCAATGGTGCATTCCGCTATTTGGAGTAGAAGGGTTATAAGCTGGTCTCGGTTGCCAGCCATGCAACACAAATCTATCATTGCAATGTACCTCCTGCAATAAAGAATAATGTTACCTAAAAGCACATATTGTTGAAGAAAGAAGGATTAGCTAGACAGAAGTAGCCAGTGTCAGAACCAAGAAAAGCAAAGAAACTAAAAGGCAGAAAAAGGTTACCTTTTACGGATGCTATCGTTGGGAGAGATGCAATCTTGCTTCATACACACTTTTATTATCTCATCAACTTCCTTTCTAGATAACTCATTTAAGTCACGAACCTAAACAACAAAATCAAACAAGTTAGCTATCGAGGAAAAAGTATGAACTACTTCACAATTCCAGGTAATAGTGACCATTTCACTCAATTCCAGATCTGTAGTACAAGTTCAGATTGCCAGGTAGAACGTATCTTCTCCATGCTTCAACACGTTCAAAAGAAATTCGCTTCAAGTAAATTTGTGAACATGCAGATCAGAACATCAATACCTTGATTAATAACATATATTTTTCTTCACCTACTCTTTCAAGGGCAAGTGTTATTGAATTCAGAAGATCAGAAACCATTTGCAGTGTTGGTTGCTGCGGGTCACTGTTATGGCCATACGAAACCTGCAAAGTCAAGGTGTTGTGAAGACCATCAGTGTCAAAAATTTGGACAGAAGAACTAGTTCCTCTTCCCCCTCATTTGCGCTGCCTGAATTTTTCTTTTCAGAAAAAAACCCAATTTGAAACATGTACCAGAACCAAACCACGTATTTTCTTTTTTGCCGAGAGGAAATTTAGAGTATTACTCACTTGAAATCGCATGCTTTTCTTTGTAGCCAGAACATATAGGTAACATATAAGGCTGAAGCAAAGACCAAATGCTATTAGTTCTGACTTCTGATTCTGGTAAGCAGAAACATGTACAAGTATTAGAAAAGCCATGTGGGTAAAGTCATCATTACAAATATGAATATTGTAAAGAGGACTAGGCTCACCTCAATCATGTTTAGCGATTGCATAAAATTCAGAGACCCAAAGTCAAGGCTAAAAAGAGAGTGCATCAAGGAAAATAGATCTTGGATATAGCTGCACTCCTCATTTTCCTCATATGCCCACACCTACAAAATTGTTAGCACCTGTGAACCTCTACAACTGATTAAGAGTAACCAAACTCAAATAAGGAGTGAATAGTAAACCTTGCTGAGAATAGACACCACCATGCTAAGCCGCTCCAATGTGAACAAATTAGCTCCAGACATATTCTCCCTTAAAATGCTATTAAAAACCGACTGATGCTGCTTTGCAAAGTCCACTATCTCTCGTACAATTTTGTTCTTCACCTGAATAGAGTTAAATTTGTAGAAGGGGCATTAATAAGGAAAATCACTAAATAACAAAGGAAAGATGCGTCATGAGTAAAATACATCATCAGCAAGGCACCAAAAGTAATGTGATTCATAAGGCCAGAATCCCAAAATGTCATACTATACGGCAGTAAGATATGTAGTATCCACCTGTCATAACTACACACAACAAAATACTATTTCCTCTTAGTTGACTGCTCATTGTAATTTTAAATTACTTTTACTGCAGAACCACCAAAGAACCTCAGATACAATTTTTTATTCATTGATTGATAACCACAATCGAATTGCACAGCAACTGGTACTGCAACATTCAGTTCGGGTTATGAGAGCAACCAATAATGTTTGGCAGATGCACAGTAAGAAAATCTGGATATCCAAAATCAGCTAACCTCAAGAAAATCAGCAGAGTCCACCAGGGATGTAAAAGACGTGACTATTCGCAGTACGGGAGCAGCAAGTGACCTCTTCTTGTCAATTTCACAAGCCCGTTCCTTTATGATATTGGAGATGGCCCTCGAATTCCCCTGACAGCACACATAACTGTAAGCGTGAATTCATAAGCGACGTGTAGATATATTTGCAAACAACGGGCACCTTTTTCTGGACGCCCATGAGGTTGCATGATGATAGATTTTGTAAAGCACCCATGGACAACAAAATCTGTGAGCCATGTTTGCCATAGTGATGACTTATTCTCAGCAATAATGAAAACTGAGCATCAACAGTGCAAAAGCGCTGTGAAGATTCCGATATCAATGATGAATCCTGAAAAACACCCATAAAGCTGATGACACCCCATATATCAGGCAAAATGCTAGACACAAAGTGGCTTGATGATTATCACAACAAAACCTGCATGAGGCATTTTCTAGGCAGGCCCATTTTTATGTTTGGAGTGATTCGAGCTCATCTTTAGCACATACAATGTGCACAACAAGACATGTTAATGGAAAATCTGGGCTCAGGCTTCATAAAACAAGACAGACAGATGTTTGTGCGCGCTTCAGAAAAACAGAGCATAACTACAGTTCAGGAAACTATGAATATGCTCGAATAAAATACAAAACAAATGCCTAATCCATTTCGGGCAAGTTTCAATATCCAAATACCAGGTACAGCGGCAATATATTAAACTCAGCTAACTAAGAGCCAAACTTCATTACTTGATGAAGAGGCAACCGAGTATCTTTGGTACACTACAACCTGTTATTCAAGTTAAAGAAAAAAAAAGACATATTAAACTTAAAATTTGCCCACATGTTATGTTCGTTACAATAAAGTATGCATAATACTACGCATATATGAAATAGCTCAGATAATATGATGATGTAAAAGGCTGAAACCATATTTCCATCCATACTGTTTGTTGTTAAAACAAACACAAACTGGAACGTCACATATTTTCATCCTATCAAATAGCATACTGAACCAATAGACAAAATTATCTGATGTATATAAATAGAGAAAATTGTCAGTTCCACATCCCTACTTATCTGGGAATGGCAGTCCCCACTTCAACACCTTAGCCTATGTAAGTTCAAATTATCCTATTTTCACATTACCGCCCACGCATGCATAATAAGGAAAAGAAGTCCACAGAGACTGATTCATTTTCAAGAAAATTAGCAATATCAAAGTAACAAGAATATTGAATACATGGTAGCATAAAGTCTGCAGCTAGGAACATGAGGTTTCAAACCAGGGGAGGGGGGAGATAGAACAGTGGCAATACAGACCTTTGACAAATAGTTTGTAACATCACTTAGACATAATCTAAGAATGCCTCTACTTTGAAGCTGGTTTAAGAAATACTTTTCATGATCCATACTTATTAGTGCATCAAGAACATAGAAGGAAATTGCTTTGCCAGCTTCACTCCCATGGACAGCATCCTTAGTAACCTGCAGTAAGAATGCAAAGAACGAATTGAAAATCAGATTCCTTGCATGGTCCACCATTTGATTGGATCATTTAATCAGCTCCAAACCTCGACAAGACATGATGTTACAGTTGGTTGCATAAAGAGTATTGCACAATTAAAATTTATCTCAGGACCTCATAAAATAAACAGGAGACATCGCATGGTAATTGAGAACCAGCTAGCTGCTAGCACACAGCAGTTCAATTACAGATTTACAATAGGAATCCGCAAGTACAAACATAATAACATTGGAACTACTGTGGTATTAGCTCCAGTCACAAATTAGATCGCATTTTAGTTTGTTTTTTTTGTGTGAACATGCATCAGGTGTATCTTTGAGGTTTCTTAGAAACAAATTCATACAAAACTCTATTAATTGCCTATTAGATGGCCTCATCATTAATTGGGGTCACACGTGTCAACAAAAATAGAGCAGTAGTACAAAATTCAGAATTGTTTCCCTCTACGCAATCACAAGAATGTGATGTAACACACACAAGGTCTCTACTGGTTATTACTAGAGTACTAGGTACTATGGCTTCTTTCTAGAATGTTTACTTTCTGTATCCTTAATTTCTATATTCGTGAATAGGCGTACCTTGTAATTGCATTTGTTTCAGAACTGCTAGGAGAATTCTATATAATACATGGCCAGTCAGCACTAGAGGCGCTGGCCTAAGCAGGTCCACCTAGGGCCCGCAAGGATCTTCTATTCATGTAATTTCTTTTATAATTGGGATAGTTTAGATATCATTGTAAGATTGGATTATTAGGATCCAATCTAGGTTATTTGTTTAGGGGGAACCTAGCCTCCTCTACAAGGGAGGGGAAAAGGATATCAGTAAAGGTTAAGCAGATAGAAGGGGCTCTATCTCCCGCTTCGCTGCCACCTTCTTCTACAACCAATCTAAACCATAACAGTACCTTTTGTTGTTTATCTCAAATTGTTAGTAGGGAAAATGCTGCTGAAACTTTGCGTGGTGGTTGAATGACTATGGATAGTAGTTGCATCCTGGAACCAGTGTTAAGTTGGGGCGGTACATGTGATGATAGGCTGAGTTAGTGATACCACCTATCCATGACATGAGACAGACAAGCTAAAATTTTTCATTCAGTTATGTTTCCCTTGCACAAACACAAGAGCACTTCAAAAAATCATGCGAGTTTCACATAAACAAGAATGCTTACCAAATCAACGATAGCTTGAGCTTCCTTCCTTATGATGGAAAAGTTGGCACGTGCTAATTCATTATGCTCCTTGAGAACCTTTCGAAGGGCAAATGAACAATCAGGCAATAGTCACATTACAAAAGGAAATAAAGTAATGCAACAGAAAAGGACCTTTTGCAGAGTGAAGTCATCATCATCGCTCTCTTGTTCCTCCAGTAGCAAGAACCGAAGAACTGATGGAGGGACATCAGAGTCCAGAATGCTACGGCAATACTGGAAATAACTCAACAATAATGCATATTGGCTGCAGAAGATGATTGAAGGTCAGTATTCACAGCAGGGAGAGAGAACATGTGAAACAAGGAGTTGGTATTATGCTCCTAGTAACCAACTACAATGAAGTTACCGTCTTCTCAAGGCTTCAGATGATTCATTTCTTAATATCGACATCACAAGCTTGAATAACAATGAGTTACAAGCTGCATTTGGTAGCTGCTTCGACGAAATAATGTCAAGGCAAGTAACCGCATCAGAATCTGCACCAGCTGGGCATATGAATCTCTCATCCCGCAGTTTAGCCATACAGGTCAATGATACCTTAAAATGAGCACCCAAATAACTTCAGAACCGGTACAAAAGGTATGGCACTTAATTAGGACATTGGTGTTTACTACAGAACGAGAAGCTTCTTACATTGGTTAAAACATATGCCATTTTCACTGAACAATCTGGAGATGTTGTGGCACTCAATGAAGCATCCAGCAGCCTGCATCAGACAATATTGGTACAGTTATTAAACTAATAGGTTTTGAGTTTATGCAAGGGAAGGCACACCACTCACCCAAACAATAGCTGAGAACGATCATCAAGTAATGACATTCTTCTTGATACAGCAACCTGGTTTTCACAAATAGTAATCAGCATATCACATAAAATTTTCCAACCTACACAAATGATAAGCAGATAAGAAAACACCCAGCTCACCTCAACAATCTGTGACCAGCCAGTCAACATGTGAAGTTGGGCAGCCTGCTCTTCAAGATTTTTGTTATATCGCCAAGCCCATTTCAGCAAATGATGAACTGATTCTTTTAGTTCAGCTTTCTCAGGCTCATTTAACTGCGAGTTCAATTCTTGTGATATCTGACAAAAGAATAAATTCATCAAACACAAGACCATTTTTTATAAAGTACAACATAACAAATATGCATAAGAATGAACATACAACCTGGACAAGTTTTTCATGGAAAGCATCCAGATCAATCAGTCGATCACCTCTCTCTGAATAATAATACACACCACCAAATTCAGACGTCGCAGAGTTCCTTAGGAACTCATCAATCTGTGCATACCAAAATCTAATGAGAACTAAAGAAACTAAGGAACTGGAAGGTTTAAAAGGCATACCTTTGATTCGACTCCAAGGTTGGAAAGCAGCTGTGGATATTTCATTGAAGTGTCTGGACATCTGAACTGTAGAACCTCAAGCAAGTCCAAAACCTAAGTGCGAAATTGCAAGTGATATAAAGGTCCGGATCGTGGAAATGTAAATAAAATATCACATGCCCAAGCCATGATCTGGCCTACCCAAGGATAATTCATCACCTAGAAAAAAAAATGAGAAAATAGCAGATGCCATATGTTACCTTATTTCTATTTGCTGGTTCATCGCTAATGCCGGTGGAAGCATGACGTGAATGGAACAAGCTTGTGCTCTGGAAGTTCTCGGCACACTGACCAAAGGTATGATAAAGAATAGACACACAGGCTTCCCGGTATACAGATGATGATATATCAGATAGATGTAATGCCAGTGCTAACATCTTTAGCAACCATGCCCTCTGAAATACACAAATCATGGTTTCAACAAAATGAGAAATACCAAAAGAGTTAAATATAGCAGGCAACCATCAAAAGCAGTATATGCCTAAAAAGGGCATCTAAATTTTACAACCCAAATGCAATTCATAAGTAGACAAGTTCCAACATTTCAAACGCACACTCTTACATGTATGGAGCATTGCTACTACTGTGCCAATTTGGTACCAAGATGCTCAACACCCGTCGGCTCATTTTGCTCCCAGATGGCACCAGCCTTGATTGCTACGCCATCACTAAGCATTACTTTACTGTAGCTGGAGATATGGTAGAGAGAGAGGAGAAAGTTCTTGGAGGCAAGATTATTGAAGAGACGTGTGTGGCATCACAATCCATAGCACACCGGATCCAATCGTAACCCCAGTTGTCGTCTTGTTTCAAGTCAAGGACTGTGACTTCACTGACTTGAGAGGAGATAAGCAGCTAAGGTTACGGATGAGGTCAGGGATGTTGGGAATGGGAAGTAGCTGAGCCAGCATGGCGAGATAGGCCATCCCCCTTCCCCTCTCTTTTTCCTTTCCATTTCTCTTCCTTAGTATTTACCCTCAGCCATCTGCCAATATGGCATTGCCTCAGGTGACAAGGCATCACTCAAGTGTGCATGATTCCAGGTGATCTGGTCAAGAGGGCAACTGATCTGCAATTTGATCTAACTTCCAAGAGTTCAGCTCCAACTTATTCGAAACACTACTGTTTACCTCACCTAATCATATAAGTATATCAAGATAATGCATAAATGTACTCAGATTATGGCCCTGTTTGGCAGAGCTCCCAGAGCTGATTCTCGGGGAGCTCTGCCAAACAGTTTTTCAGAGAGAAGTGATTCTCTGAAATGAACTAAGAGGCTGGGAGCTGAAAAAAGTAGCTTCTCCTGATTCTGTGAAGTGATTCTCCATCCTGATTTTGATAATTTATGCTAGAGAATCAAAGAGAATCACTTTCAGTCACAGAATCACTTCTCAGAGAATCAGCTCCCATAGAGAATCAGAATCAGATGGAGCTCTACCAAACAGACCCTATATGTTTTCTGTTCCAAAATTTTCATGACATGTATCAAGAAAACACAAATTTAATTTTTCCAGTATATTGGCATGATACAAACATTAGCAAAAGCTGAACTTCTATTAACTACTGTGTGTTCTTCAACTAAATTTTTGACGAAAGAAGCTCAATACCTCATGGAGCATGCTGATACGAAGAGACTGGTTACTGTTCCTTTTCGGAAGTGGTGTAACACCAATGGTTGCAACATGCTAACATTAGTGGGCAAGTAAAATATGAGTTCTAATAGGTACAGTCTGGCAATAATGATTCAAAAGAACAGAGAAGAATGAAAACCTTAGAAAAGAACTGGTATTTCTTTGTACTTAGGAGATCCATTACAGGTCCGCAAGTTAAAGGATCAAGACATAATTCATAGAGAAGCTGAAACCAGACAAGAAAAAAAAAATACAATCGTTATGACATAAAATTAAAAAAGATGGGAAATCTCACGTATGACTACTAGGCCAAAATACCAAACCTGAAAACTGAACTCGTGCAATAAGGCATTTATATCTGGCTTTGTCACCTTTTCGAGATTGTCAAGAATTACCTTCAAACAACTGAGATATAATATAGTGAGTTCAATTAACAAAGTACATTACTACACAAAGGTACAGTCTGGAGTTAACCTATAGTGCGATTTTGGTTTTAGAACGGTTCGCTCAATGGATCCATTGACATCAAATCTCAAGAGCAAATGTGTAATATTCGGAGCTGGACGACAAATATTGTCAACAAGTAACTGCATATATCATTGATTAGCATAATTAAAAAACAGGTCATTAAATAGCTCAACAAACAAGGTCAAAGGAAATACAAATCACAACCTGCAGTATTAGAACTCCCACATCGTCTTTTGTGTCCTCTATAAGCTGAAAATCATCAAATCGAAACTCCAAGCAAGCAGCATAATCTTCTATTACAGTTTTTCCAACATCAGCTTTCAAAAGCAACTGTACCAGGCCAACTATTCTAGAACTGCCATAAAGGAAACAAGTCATCAGAACATAAATAAGCAAACTAGCATACTTGAATTCATTGCAGATATTTCATATCTTGATATTGAACAAAAACTAGACATTTAATAGCAAGATGACAAGCAGCACAAGTTATAAAGCACTTTGGATATACCTCAGGATGGCCATAATTTTTATTGAACATTGTTGAATTTGGGGAAGATAGTCGTATCGTACAAACTCTAGCAATGCTACGATTTGTCTATGATTTTGTGTCAAAATGACATCCAATGGCTGCATAACCCCAAAAGAAAACAGAAAAGCAATTAGATGAAGTAATGGCCTGGCAAACCCCAAAGCTGACATAAGCAAAGTACAAAACCTGGTAGAGCGGCCGGAAAACGTCAGCAAGAGCCAGATCTCTCTCCATGACAAGAATAAATATTTCAAGAGATAGATGGACAGTTTTCTCCAAAAGAATACCATATGTCTGAGTAGTTCGCTCATTGATAAGAGAGTCAACACCCACTGATATGATGTTCATGATATTGCGGAAAGCAACTTTCCCACTCATGAAATCCTGAGCCAGAATTCCACAACCACAAATTATACATATAGAGGTGAAATAGAACTTAATGTAAGAATGTCATGTCTTTAACAGATGTATAAATATATGGGACGACATGCATGTCATAAAGCAACAAGGAAGCAGTTATCCACTGAAACAAAGCATGTTATATTTCACATAAACCGAAGGACGAAAAATATATCTGCTAATAAAGATAAAGAAAAAAATTTAAACATCACAATATAATTGATGAGCAGAAAAATCAAATCAGCAGTATTCCAGAAAGAACCATTATTTCTTTTCAGATGATACTATTGCTATGATGAAAGCTCACTATTTGACTGGTGACCTCTGGCATACAGTTACTGAATACAGTAGAACAATAAGTATTTGTCTATGTTCATTAGCAATATTCAGATATATTTTAAGCCCTCCAAGTTTCATATAATGCAAACCATAACTCTACAATATCACCTTCCAACACTAGCAACTATATAGGCACATTGCTTAAGGATCACTGCACTAGACTCTGGACATCAAGCAGGGAATCTCTAGTAAGGACCACACAATGCTCACAATGAAAAGAGGCTCCAATAGCAACATGATTGTCAATGAACTTCAAGTACGGTAGATAATCACACATTGGGCATTTGTAATACGTTAGCAGCTACTCCCTCTGTCCCATGAATAGTGAAATTATAATATACAAAAAAAAATCCCACAAAAGAATGCAACTCTAGCACCAACTGTCTTATTTCTTAAATTAGATAATTATCTGCATGCACCAACAACCTCCATGCCTAAATTAGTGGGATTGAGACGGTTATTAAGGGTAGCATGGTCTTTTGCCAATGACACAAATTTGTCTAAAAAAACAGAATTGCACTTTTCATGGGACGGAGGGAGTAGGCTTCTCAAAATCAGTACGTGGACATACTTTGAGTAGTTCTAGCAGAGGGAGCTGTCTCTCAACGGAAGGAGCTGATGTGTTAACAGAGGCATAAATATCATCGTCATTTATGCCATACATGCTCAAAACCCTGAATAAACAACAGTTAATTTGTTATTGAGTGCACAACTTCGTTTTATGGAGAAAAAAGGGCCTCAAGAGAGATTGGAAGATTTTGGATCAATAGTTCACATTTCATCATTACCCGTTCATAAAAGAAAATGGAATTTATAAAATTTCAAAAAGACAAAAGTTATACTCACATGCGGAAATGCTCAAGGCAGGCAAGGGCAAGCTCCCATTTTTCCTGAGGGTCAGCATATGCTCTTTGAGGAAAAGGACCAAAGACATCCTCATAAACAAACTTAAAGATACCCATGAACCTGTTAGAAAAAAAAGTATCTTACTATTAAAGGTGTTGAGGTCAGGAAACGAAACAAAATAATAGGTAAAAAGTAAGCACCTCCGGCCTTTGTCACTTATGTTTCTTTCTTCTGCAATAAGCGCATTGATCAATCTGAGAAAAGATATGGTCGAGGGGTAACTCTCCCTCCTTGCTTCCACTTCATTCAACTCAAATCTCATATCATAGACCTGCCACCAACGTAGATGAAACACCATGCTGAATTGATATTATAGTGGTATTTTTTATATGAATATGGTAGGTTACAATATTGTATGTCAGATTCTGCTGAAGGTTTGCTTTTACATCAAAGATCAAACAAGAAAAAAAAT
>OAMR01000679.1:348603-380678 GCA_900205405.1 Echinochloa crus-galli | reverse complement strand
AGCACGCCGGAAGCCTGGCTGTGCAGCTGGGCGACCGAAGGATCGGTCAGAGCCAGCTGAGAACCAGTGGACGGCGCCTGGCGAGAGGAAGAGGCTGCCTGCTCGACCACGGGGATAGCAGCAGGAGGAGGTGGCTGCTGTCCTATGGAAGCGAGCAGGAAGTGCTCCGCCTCGGCCACCTGATGCGCAAGCGCATCGGCCGCGAGCTGCTCCCGTTCCCAGGCCAGGGCAACCTCGCGGGCGCGCGACTGGGCAGCGGCGGCCTCCGTCTTGGCGGCGGCGCGTCTTGGCGTTCCCAGGCCATGGCAGCCAGCGGCGGCGGCGGCGCTAGGAGAGGTGATACCTAGCTGATACCATGTTTGTGGGGAATGGTTTTTTTATTCCTCCAACCCTAGAAGGGTGGGTATATAGTTATTAGTACATGGGCCTAGATGGGCCTAATATACCACTATACTCCAACACAGGTCATTCCCCCAAGCATTGCATTTCATAAAAATGTGTGAAAAGATGAAATAGGATTTCTTTCTTTCTTACTTACTTACTTTCTTTATAGTCCCTCAAGTCACAAAAGAGTATCATTCGAGTTGCATGCAGTCAACATGTTTCAACTTTGTCCATAAATGTTGTTTTTAACATCTCTGTTTAACTTTTCAAAACAGTATAGCTATATTTTATCTTGAAAAAAAAGGTTTCATATTGTCCTGATATTATAACTTTTCTATACTTTGCATATATTTAACACTAACATCTCTGTTTACTTTTCAAAACAGTATAGCTAGATTTTATCTTGAAAAAAAAATGTTTCATGGTGTACTGATATTATAACTTTGGTATATTTTGCACATATTTAACACTAGCAGTTGGTGGTTGAAGTAGTGGGTTGGTGGTTGTGTGATGTGTCCTTGTCCAAAACAACACTTTTGTGACTGGAGGTATGTTGCTTTGCTTGAGGACCCAAAAAAAGAACAAATTAGAAAGTAGATAGTAAAATTTGGAAATTTGTGAAACAGCTGGTACCTGTGTTGCTGTGTGGTGGCCTGGTGGAGCCGTAACCACTGGAAGATCGTATTGTTCAAGATAATTCCAAATAGTATCTTTTAGTAATGGTGACACTTTGATAAATGCAGCTATTGAATTTCGCAAAGCCCCCTGCACATGTTCCAGGCACATTATGAGAAAACATAACTGCTACCCAACACCAAAAAAAAGGGAAGCCAGATGTACCTTCAAGTACGGAGGCACATTTTCATAGCTGAGAAGCTTAAACAAAGGTTCAATGTCAGGGAACCATTTCCTTCGTTCCGTAGGATTCCCATTTTCCACCACCTATGGCATGTTCACAGTTTATGTAATCACAGCAGCAAACAAAGACAGCAGTAACAGTAATCTGTATAACATTATGGATGGAGAAAAAAAGCATTCTGCAACACACATAACATCTGATCAAATCATGCTACTTAGTACTCATTTATGGCCAGTACAGCTAAGAGGCTGAAAGAGTATTGCCTCAATGAAAATTCTGCTAAGTTTCCAGAACCACAATATAGCTGTAAGCCTGTAACAGAGCCTACTTAATAGGTTATAAGAAAAAAGAAAGTGAGAATTCGCACGAAGGCTGATTAAATTTTCTAATTTTTCAAAGAAACAAGCATAGCTGATGTTGTTCGTCCTTGAAGTGCAGTTTACTGTAAACAAAGTTAGACAAGACAAGCAAGACAATAATATATGCAAGAAATTTCAAACCTTCTGAAGAACAGCTAAATAAGCAACAAGTGCCTGTGCATCTCCCTCAGGAAAATCAGGTAGCATGCTTGCAGAAGATTGAACGGAGTTTTTAAACTTCTCCTCGTAGATAGATAAGCAATCAAAAAAAGTGCTCCACCCAACTGAGCGGTAAATTTTTCCCTGAAGCAGCTCATAAACTTTGGCAGCACCAACTTCGGTGGAAGCCTGATAAGTCCAATAGTTCAGTCAGAGCAAAAGATGGAAAAAAAATCAACAGAGCAGTAACAGTAATCCATACCAAAATACTGAGAAGTCCAAGGAAGGCCACAAGAGTTTGTGTGTTGGTGTGGTCTTCTCCTGCATATATAACAAAGGTCCACAGTTCTTCGTTTCCATGCACTAGCTCAGGCTCTTTCTGATGAGAACACACGGGAAAAAAAAGATGTGGTTGTCATAAAACTTCTCAAGCAAAAAGCAAAGTAAAAAAGAACATGTGAGATCATCAAAATAGTGTGCCTTATTGACAACAACGGACATACAATTTTGCTCTTAAAACACAAGGAAATGACACTCAAACTTGGACATATGTTGCTGGAATCTGACTCGAATCTGAACTCTGGTGTCCAAATAACACTTGACAGCCATGGAATTTATGGTTACTATAGGCTGTAGAATGGTATTCAGAAAGTGTTTGCACAACCCAAAATAACTCATAGATGCGTACACAAATGTTGTATGCGCATGCAAAATGTTCAAGTCAATTTTGCCCACAATGCAAAGAAGATGTGCAAGAATAATGCATGATGCAGCGTTTGATTCCTACTTTCTTTTTGCAACAGTGCATTGCAACCATTGTCTTTAGGAAGCACTATCGGCGGAGCCACTACCAGGTGATTAGTGAGGATGCAACACCCATGTCAAGTTAAATCATACATGTTTTCAGGTTTCCTGATTTGATTTGACTATATAAATGACAGAAACAATACCTGATATATTTCTCTAACAAGTTCCAACAAGGATACGAAAGGCTCATTAGCAGGCTGACCAATTTGTTCCCCATTTCTACCAGAATCTTCTCGATGATCTCGTGGTGGCCCATATGGACTGAGGGCAGTCATTGCTTTTTCCTTAATTTCCTTTATCTGTTAAATAAGATAATATTATCATTTTTGCACTAGGAATCTATAAAGTTACTAGGCATGTAATCTCCGTCGTATAACACTAATCATAAAGTGATCTCTATCGACAGCAACGCAGGAAAATAAATAATATACTATAATATGCTTCAATGAAGTACTCTAACCTTATCTCTAGAAGTTGGGTGGGAAATAAAGCACATCATTAACTTGTGTGTGTAGCCAGTGTACATGTAGACAATGTCCTCATCATCATTCTGCATTGGATGAGAAGAAATAACGACAATCAAGTAAAATACTGTACTATTGTATCTGAATAAAATATGTACGACATTGTTGAAACGAAATTTGACCACTAATACATGGGAATTATCAAGATTGACCGCAGGAGATTACCAGAACCTCTTTCGTTGGGGCCAATCTATGGTTCTCTGTATATTGCCATACTGGTGGCCAAGATTTGATATAGGGACATAAAGACAATAGTAGCATTTAATCAACAAATTCTCGATGTGTAAATCGAGTTCACCAGCTTTTAGAGAAGTCAAGCAAGATATACACCAATATCACTCAATATCGGTAGTCATTTACTGCTAAACACGGTTTGCTGAATGCTCCCCGGCTAAGGCCAAATTGCACATTTTCCATGGGCCTCACCCAAACGGGATTCCTGCATCTGGCTGGCATGGGTCCTTTTGCATGCAGGCAACAAGACAGATTGGACCAAAAGATTCAGCATGCCATGGGCCTAACCTGAGCTCATGCAGGCAACCAAACTCAGCTACAAGTGAAAGATTTCAGTTATACTGCCTAAATAGGCTTCACTTACGGACCCATATCTGTTATGGTCAGGCACATGCATATCACTATGTTGGATTTGGATTCGAATACTCCGTAATGCATATTGTAAGTAGATACTTCACGATACACAATTTTACTGATTTCCATGCACTCCTATCATGCACAAAGAATCAACCTTTGTACTTTCGGATTGGAATGCCCAAACCATGACCTTTGATATCCATCCCCCTCTATTATCATTGTTACTCCTGTGCCGACCCGGGTTCAAAGCACGGCACCTTCTTAGAACAAAGCCTGGTGGGAGTCTCCCACCATAGTTGAGTTTTTTTTTTACTTTTCATTCTATATATTTATGACTTGATGTGAATCTTAGACTGTAAAATCATTCATGTCCAAATCTTCCCCTAGTTACCCAGGCACCATAATCTACCAACAGTGTTACGCAAACTCGAAATCTCAAATGAGATACAGAAATAAGGATATCCTATGCTTCACAAGGAATACATATACACAACATATTCATAGTTTGAGGACTCATCAGCATGACAAAACAGAAGGGAAATATATTGCGCGAATTAGAGGAATAATGTAAGCATACAGAACATAAACTATTTCAAATTTCAAAAAAAAAAGTTAGCTATTTGCACAAACAGCACAATCATTGACCATACAGTTGAATGAGATTGCACTGAAATCCAGATTTGCTATACCTGGTATGCAGCTGTTTTCAAAACTCGGTCCCGCAAAAAATCAAAAGAATTTTGAAGGCAGATAATTTCCAAACATGACCAAATATCTGATATTTCTCTTGAATTACTTCGATCTTGAGTTAGCATCAAATGAACGGACCATGCAAGTCGCACAACACCAACAAACCCTTCAACGGTCATATTGTTACCTGTCCTCATTACCTGAAAAAATAATAGATTGCACCGGTAAAAAAGTTCTGTATGTTCAATCAAAGTATTAAGCAGTTATTAGTGAAAATACATATATTAAAGCTTACAAGTTCATGAAATTCGTGTCTAAATGAGGAATCAGACGACGAAAATGATGCTTTCTCATGAGAAGTACTCAGGGCGTCAGAAATAAAAGTTGCTACAAGAGAGAACAGAACTCCATAAGTGATCTGCAATGACAAAATTTAGTAAGATTTTGTATAACCATCACATCATTCCAAATAATTGGTTAAACTTCAAACCTGAAGCTCCACACTTGTATTTTGATTTGCTTCAACTGCACAGTCTTTTAATATTGAAAATACATCCTTAACCTCCTTGGGGCCTAAATGAAGTTGCATAAAGCATTATTATTTGCTTTCCATAAATTGGCAGGAACAAAAGGTTACACACGCACAGCATAAAGGCTAATGCATGCCAATGAATGATTAAAATCACTTGGTAAGCACTAGATAAATATCACTTGACAGAGGCAATTTAACAACTTACTCATTAGTTTAATAAGTGCAGAAAGAGCAAGGCAGTGGCTCAAACTTAATCTCTCTCTCGAGACAATCGCCTTTCTTTCCACAAGAGCCCCTCTGAAATCAAGCACATAGCGCTCAGAGCTTGGTCGCCCAATCCCAGATGGTTCTTCCCGGTTCAACTCCTTTATTGAAAAAGAAACTATACCTCAGTCATCGTTTCTCAGAAAGAAAAAAAGACTAAATTTTTGAAGGGGTGTTTCTAAATAAAACTTTTAGCTAAACTAGTTGTTATGAACTAGCTAGAATGAACTAGCTTCGGATAATGAACAAACAAACAGGAACAAGCTAGCACCACAAAACCAACATAGGCCCACCAAGCTTAGCACAAATCTCAACCCCTGTCCTTGTACACTATTTTACATGTTTTTAACCTTTTAAACTCGCTTCAAAGGGCTAACTCAGAACCTCAACATGGTTATTTTCTTCAAATATGTCCAATGCATTTCATTGAATAAAAGAATAAAATGCATGCACAGAGCCTGGACAAAGGGCCAGGATGCAATCATGCAATGATACAATTTTTGGTTGTCTGGTTGGGTCACCCTGCCCTATGTAGAACTGGAGATGTTTGGTTGGCAGCACCAAGACAAGACACATACAATACAACAAATGGAAAACAAGGTGTTATCATGATTTTTATTTGCAGAAATATACTCTTAATCAGTTTGCCTATCTACTTCCATATACACTAATATCACTAAATATCGGCTAGTCATTTACTGCTAAACACGGTTTGCTGAATGCTCCCCGGCTAAGGCCAAATTGCACATTTTCCATGGGCCTCACCCAAACGGGATTCCTGCATCTGGCTGGCATGGGTCCTTTTGCATGCAGGCAACAAGACAGATTGGACCAAAAGATTCAGCATGCCATGGGCCTAACCTGAGCTCATGCAGGCAACCAAACTCAGCTACAAGTGAAAGATTTCAGTTATACTGCCTAAATAGGCTTCACTTACGGACCCATATCTGTTATGGTCAGGCACATGCATATCACTATGTTGGATTTGGATTCGAATACTCCGTAATGCATATTGTAAGTAGATACTTCACGATACACAATTTTACTGATTTCCATGCACTCCTATCATGCACAAAGAATCAGCCTTGGTACTTTCGGATTGGAATGCCCAAACCATGACCTTTGATATCCATCCCCCTCTATTATCATTGCTATTCTTTCATTACTATTATCAATACCTTTGTACTTTTCATTCTATATATTTATGACTTGATGTGAATCTTAGACTGTAAAATCATTCATGTCCAAATCTTCCCCTAGTTACCCAGGCACCATAATCTACCAACAGTGTTACGCAAACTCGAAATCTCAAATGAGATACAGAAATAAGGATATCCTATGCTTCACAAGGAATACATATACACAACATATTCATAGTTTGAGGACTCATCAGCATGACAAAACAGAAGGGAAATATATTGCGCGAATTAGAGGAATAATGTAAGCATACAGAACATAAACTATTTCAAATTTCAAAAAAAAAAGTTAGCTATTTGCACAAACAGCACAATCATGGATATTTGACCATACAGTTGAATGAGATTGCACTGAAATCCGATTCGCTATACCTGGTATGCAGCTATTTTCAAAACTCGGTCCCGCAAAAATTCAAAAGAATTTTGACGGCAGATAATATCCAAACATGACCAAATATCTGATATTTCTCTTGAATTACTTCGATCTTGATTTAGCATCAAATGAACGGACCATGCAAGTCGCACAACACCAACAAACCCTTCAATAGTCGTATTGTTACCTGTCCTCATTACCTGAAAAAATAATAGATTGCACCGGTAAAAAAGTTCTGTATGTTCAATCAAAGTATTAAGCAGTTATTAGTGAAAATACATATATTAAAGCTTACAAGTTCATGAAATTCATGTCTAAATGAGGAATCAGATGACGAAAACGATGCTTTCTCATGAGAAGTACTCAGGGCGTCAGAAATAAAAGTTGCTACAAGAGAGAACAGAACTCCATAAGTGATCTGCAATGACAAAATTTAGTAAGATTTTGTATAACCATCACATCATTCCAAAGTAATTGGTTAAACTTCAAACCTGAAGTTCCACACTTGTATTTTGATTTGCTTCAACTGCACAGTCTTTTAATATTGAAAATACATCCTTAACCTCCTTGGGGCCTAAATGAAGTTGCATAAAGCATTATTATTTGCTTTCCATAAATTGGCAGGAACAAAAGGTTACACACGCACAGCATAAAGGCTAATGCATGCCAATGAATGATTAAAATCACTTGGTAAGCACTAGATAAATATCACTTGACAAAAGCAATTTAACAACTTACTCATTAGTTTAATAAGTGCAGAAAGAGCAAGGCAGTGGCTCAAACTTAATCTCTCTCTCGAGACAATCGCCTTTCTTTCCACAAGAGGTATTCAGAAAGTGTTTGCACAACCCAAAATAACTCATAGATGCGTACACAAATGTTGTATGCGCATGCAAAATGTTCAAGTCAATTTTGCCCACAATGCAAAGAAGATGTGCAAGAATAATGCATGATGCAGCGTTTGATTCCTACTTTCTTTTTGCAACAGTGCATTGCAACCATTGTCTTTAGGAAGCACTATCGGCGGAGCCACTACCAGGTGTATATTCAAGTTTCATCAGGTCCAACCTTTACAAGAGCAATTATCCGTTGCCGGAGACCATCACTAAATAAAGGCTGCATTTGCTCTTCAATTTCAGACATCAGATCGGCATCAAGACCTTGGTCAAGTGCAACAGACTACAAAAGATAAAAGAGAAACATTTAAATAATCCTTCAAGTCAAGTTATTCTATAACTGGAATGGAAATGGTCAGTAGATTACTCGCAACAGAATGTACAGAGAGGTTATGAGATCCCTTCTCTCCATGTACCAAAGGCCAGCTGCCAGTCTATATATTTCCAACGGCTCTCGACCATATAAAACCCACTGCCATGAATGCATGTAAGATGATCAGATAGCAGTTCAAACATGGTTGACAAAAACGGAAAAAGAACATAAGTTAAATTCTGCAAATTATACCTCTCTGTTAGCATCAACTAGCAAACGAACACACTCAATCTCATTAAGATTGAGTTCATCACTTAACTTAAGGGCCTGAAAAACACAGATACAAGTTGTAAGTCTTCAAAAAAAACAAAAGAGGAACTGCTACACAACGCTGACGTGAAGCAAAGGTAGATTGACAAACAAGAACATAAGTCATGCTCTCATGGGGATCCATAGACACAAATACCACAGAAAACATTACATATCTGAAACTCTAGAATTATCAAGAGCACATGATAAAGATTTGTGGGTTCAAGCACATGTAAGAATCCAACTAGCATAGTAGAGTACGACTTGTTTTCTATCATGGATAATAGGTTAAAGAAAAAGGAAGGACACCATAAATCATGCAGTACACATTTGTGCACAACTTAAAGCTTGTGATATGAGAAAACAAAAGCCTACAAAAAACAGAAGCAGTAGTTTGGACATTTGCTCTTTGCTTAACAGTAACAATGTAGCATCAAGCCAGGAATCTATGATACTGGTCATACTTTTACTACCTGATGTCCAAAACATCCTAGCATTTAATTAGTAGTAAGGCATTGACGGGATAAACACATTATTTTCTTGGTCCTTTTGAGAAAAGGAGTCGTGAAGCAAAGTGTCAATATGCTGCATAACATTGTAGTAGAAACCACATCCCACCATCATCATCAAAAGTCAAAATAAAAAAAGAATCACCAGACCCAATCCACCATAATGTAAAATCCTAGTATAACACAGAAATTTGAGATGTTCCAAATTTTCGATATCAAACTACTGAGAAAACGAAACACTAAAGTAAACCATAGCTCATCTCAGCCGAAGTCAGAAGTCGCGTGTTTACAAATGATAATTTCATCTTAGTCCTTTATCAGAGACTAGTTCAAATGTACAGGTTTGCATCAAGATGCACTAACTAAAGCATAAAGTGCCATTCTCATTCCAGAGCTCTAATCAAGAGAACAAGCATTCAGTCGGAGCTTATCTTAAGCAACTCTAGCTCGCACCTGAGCAAAACTAGCCAAATGTCTATTTACTCCGCAAAATTATTGGAGAGGAGGAAGGGAGCTTAGCTCACAGTCTGAACGTCGGTGTCATCAAGAGTGATGGGCGGCATGTCCCGCAGCCGCACCTCCTTGCTCTCCACCTGAGTTCGGTCGGATGCCTTCGGCCCCTGCCCACACACAGAAAGACGCCGAAACCCAAATTAATCAGACAGAGTTCCCAGGCAGCACCAACGAATCCTAGCACAATCAAGCGAATGTCTGGCGCCGGGGGCACACCGGGTAGGAGCATTCTCATTCCAGAGCTCTAATCAAGAGAACAAGCATTCACTCGGAGCTTATCTTAAGCAACTCTCGCTCGCACCTGAGCAAAACTAGCCAAATGACTGTTTACTCCACAAAGTTATTGGAGAGGAGGAAGGGAGCTTAGCTTACAGTCTGAACGTCGGTGTCATCAAGAGTGATGGGCGGCATGTCCGGCAGCCGCACCTCCTTGCTCTCCACCTGAGTTCGGTCGGATGCCTTCGGCCCCTGCCCACACACAGAAAGACGCCGAAACCCAAATTAATCAGACCGAGTTCCCAGGCAGCACCAACGAATCCTAACACAATCAAGCGAATGTCCTGCACGGGGGGCTCACCGGGTATGAGAGGAGCGCGCGGAACGCCGGGGCGGCGTCGCGGACGGCGTGGAGGAGCTCCACGCGCTGCGCCGGCGACGGCGGCGTGGGGCCGAGCAGCGCCGCCTCTATGACGGCCAGGAGCTCGCGCGGCGGAGGCGGCGCCATCGCCGGAGAACAAACCCGCTCGCCGGCCGGAACCCTAGGGGCGAGTCGGCGGAATGGGAGGGGAACGGAGAGGGATTTAAAACCCTAGTACGCGAGCACGGGGCGGCCGGGCGGGCGGGCTTCTGGGTTTTGGCCTTTTGGGCGCTCTGCCTCTGAGTACTCAGTAGGCTCGAGCGGAGGGGGAGGGGAGACAAGCTGTGGTCGCGTAGCGAAGACGCGCGGCGGCGACGGCGGCTATCGTGGCATCTGGGCCGTTGGGAGCTTTGAAGTTCACCACGCGCCGCCCGAAACACAAATGAGGCCTGGGTGGCTGGGTAGCAATGAGAACTCGAATTTTTATGGTACTTTCTTTTCGGAGCTAAGCATATGGCACAACATGTGAAATTTCTTCGCGCACCGTCCAAAAGTAGTAAAAAATTTGGCAACTTATTACAAAAAAGTTGAGAGCCTTTCTAAATGATTTTCAACAAGTGGAGGTGTCTTGAACGCATATATTGTATAATCATTTTGCATAGCTAAAATACTTTGATACGTGTTGCTGGACGTCCAGTGAAATGTAGGATCATGTTTTAGAACACATATCACGGCATCTATTTCAATAGGCATTACATCATACTTTTAATAATCATGTTAAAGTTAGTGGTGTTATTATTTTAGTGGTGGTCATGTGTCCGTCTACGGTAACTTCGGCTGTGTTTGGATCCTAGTAACTAAAGTTTAGTCCATTAAATAAGTGACAATTACTAGAATTAAACATAAACTAATTATAAAACTAATTGCATAAGTCATATCTACTCCACGAGACGAACCTAACAAACCTAATTAACCTATAATTAGTACATAATTATTAAATTATTATTGTAGCATTATATTGTCTAATCATGGACCAATTAGCTTAATAGATTCGTATCGTAAATTAATCATCGCTTATGTAATGCATTTTGTAATTAATCTATATTTAATATTTCTCATTAGCATTCTTTCATTCAATGTGACGGGACTAACCTTGAACCAAACACCCCCTTCGTAAAATATGAGTGTGTAGAAGTACATGATTTGCAGAAGAGAAAAAGTAAAGTTTTTTAATTAAACAAATACTTAAAGCTAATAAGTGGACCGAGGAACATTCAAATGCATTTTATTTTATTTTAGACTATGATCTACCCTCTCCTTCTTGAAACAATAACACGGTATCAAGGGATACGGAGCTACATAGGTGCATGCCAGATTGTCATGCCTCCAATATCGCGATGGTGGCTATGGTTAAAAATCTAATTATTTTTGTAGTTGGTTCCAGAAATATGATACGATTGAATATCACACCATGCATCTAACTTTAATGCTTATAAGAAATAGGTGATCCATTACCACTTTGTTCATTGTAAGTAAATATCTCGTATAAACGAGAGAAATCCTTCCATTTTACCAATGATTGGTTTGATAACGAATGATTTGTTGACGGTCGTTACGGTCTGATTTCTAATATCCAACCGAGCATCAAATGGACATAATAAAATAAAACATCATAGCTATAGGGCTTAAATCTAACCAGTTCCACAAGTTTTGATGTCTGTGTGTTACCAGGAGGCGAATCACCGAAGTAGGGTCGAAACCGATCGAAAAGGTGGTTTGACCGAACCTAACCTGGTTCAGCCGAACCCACCAATTCGGCCGAACATCCCTCATGTGTCCATCATTACCATGCCCAACACAAAGGCGATGCATCGCCGGAGGGTGGAAGAGGCACGTGCCCAGTTCGGCTGAAGCAAACCGACCTACAAACCGCCAGAGGGGGCAATCCTGGACGTTGGAAGCAAGGCGGTGTAGATCGGGTGGTTCGGCCAAAGTGTCCAGCACTGCCCTGAGGTGTCGTGGCCGTTGCTCTACCTCCCACCGTCCTTCTCCAGCTATAAATAGAGATACCCTGCACTTGTATTAAACGCACAGGAGAAAAAGAGCTCCCTAGCGAAGCGTTGACAATGCTACATTTAGAAAATAGGGAGAGAGGAGAGGTGGGAGTGCTGGAGAGGAGCCGGAGGTCACTTCTCTTCCACTTTGTACATCTACGGATGCGGCTTCACTTTGAGTGACATCTGGGTCGTATCTGATAACTCTTGTATCTCTCCAATTAACTGAGCATCGGTTCTTACTTTTATATCTATCGATTCCTCATTCATTGCTTAGTAGATTTATATAATTATATATTTGGTGCTTTACTTGGGTGCTTATCTTTCTATAGCAGATAAGTATTAGCTGACTAGTGTAGGTGTGGTGGCTAGACTTGAAATTAACATGGTTTGCACCCGATTCAACGTACGTACGTGTGGTAGCTGCTAGTTGGTGACATCCCTATTGGCCTTTGGATCCACCATGGTAGTCTCGGCATCGTAGGATCCCCCATTTTGGTTATTGGCAACTCCCTTTCTCATCCCCTTCTGCGTGTTGCCGGTTCCGGTTCTCGACACAATCATTTATATGTAACACCTGATTTGCTCGGTTAGTCAGGAGGATATGATTATGAGACTCGTGCCCTCTCTACCCTCCTATCACTTTTTCTTTTCTTCTCTTCGTCGTCATCCACTCCATCATACCATCCTTGGACAACTTAGTTTAGAATGAGTTCACTTGTCGTTCCTCATGGAAATCAATACTTTGGAATACTCTCAGATGAAAACTACATCGATATCCGTCTGCTTAGGGATTTATTTATAGGGTGTAAGGAGTGCCACCAATGACTCGCATTAAAAAGTATGTATCAATCAAGAGAAGACCATGTGAGTTTTACACATCATCACCATCTTAATTCCTACACAAGAGATGAGACGCACGTCAACACAAAAACACACACTAGCAACACCAAAAAAGCCAACGACTCCATGGATCATACGATGCTCATACTCTAGAGTTTCAACATCCAACCTTGAGTGCTCGTATAGCGAATAAATGTAGCTTTTCACAGGACGAGCTCTACTTAGGAGCAGGCCTAAGAAGGATCCAGTGAAAGCACACGCTCCGACTCAACATCTGAATTTTAATGGATTTTGGTCTATTTTACTGTGAAGACCCATCATGTCTGCACGTGAGAAATGTTCAATGGCCATAGATAGGGTGATTTGCATCGATAATACAACATATATAACATGATGGATGAGTTTACTACTAAAGAAATATGAAAAACATGTTACCATTTGGGAGAAGCCAAGCGATATTTACAGTTGGTGTATGTGCTTTTCATCGGCTATGCAATGCCACGTCAATGATGCCGAACAAGGCGAACAACACCCTCAACCTTGTGTTCCAAAGTAACCGTGCGGACGCACATGAGATCCTCGATCAGGCGAGAGCATAATGGCCATGCACGTATGAAAGAGCAAATGCACGGCAACGCACAATGCACGGGAGTCCCCATCGTATGTAACATAAGTGCCCCCCTACTACCAACACACCATGCACGCATGCATGCCTAGGCAGTCTATGGACATCTAAAATGAAGCATCATATGTCTTGCTGGTAATGAATCGACTCTAGACGTTTGTCAATTTAGACCCATCTGTCCTAAAAAAAATTAAAATGTCCAAAACAATTTAGACCCATCAATCTAAATTGACTTGTTTGGCTCAAGCAATGAAATCAATTGATCTATCACCACCTTATTCGCTAAGCGAATTTATTGCATAAATATTGGCATGCTTGTTTTCAAAACAACATATTTATAATAGAAAGTAAGGTGTGATGAGTTGATTTTCTCAAACAAATACTTCATATATATATATATATATGAAATTATGTAACCGATTGGAACAAGCCAAATGATGTTTATTATTTGTTTCTCAAATACACAGAAGAGATGTGTACCTTTGTAGTAAGAGAAAAAATGTTTTCATTACAAGAACACACAACATTTGAACGCCATGCACCCGTCTCTTAGGAAGATATTACATATAAAGTTGCAACCACTCAAGGGGCAGCCCTTTCTTAGGTGATGATACTTTCCTTTCGACACATGTCCAGATTCATACGCAGAATTGTATTTTTCTATAGGTGAAGGAAATCTATAACAACTATATAATTGGTATCCACTAAAAGTCACACCCCTATTTCTCTCCACATGCAAGATGTCCATGTCACCATCCACTAGATTCTCTCAACATGCAAGTTGTCCACGTCATCATCCACTAGAATTATGAATTTATGTCTTCTACTGATTTTCTGCGGCTATGCATTGTGTTAGTCTTTGCGAGTACCATGCTACAAATTTCTAAGTAGTTATCTCTCAATAAAATGAATGTGTTTTCTTCTATATTGTTGTTTAAAAGAAAATTACAATGCAATTATTTTAGTGTTTCTACTTTCAAATTGCATCTTCTATAAATTCCCGCAGCAACGCGCGGGGTACCACCTAGTATTTATTAACCACAATGCCACATTAGCATTTGCATGAGTGGGCGCCATGTCAGCCCTGCAAAACCACGTCTGCACCGAAGAAGGAGATGATACCCACATATCGAATGGCAACTCTTCCTAAGGATCCAGCCATATGATATGTACCTAGGCCGTGCCATGGAACACGTGAGGTGATGATATATATCATCATGTAGAGAGCAGCGGTAAGGCAACGCATGGGACGCGCGTGTACAGTCTCCCGCATGCTTAATTGTGCGCCGTGCACGGAGGCCCTAAGCCTAATGTGTCCATCTAGAACAACGCCTCACACGTCACGGCGCGGCAGCTGGAACCTCGCTGCATTTGCCTCACACCAACACAAAAGTGCCTTTACATTCTCACACACCATCTCCAACAAACTACTCAAGCAAAGACATTCCATTCCTAGGCGTCGATCGTCTTCCTCACCGATCGCATGTTGTGTCCATATATAAACCACGCACCTCGCTTTACATACATACATACATACATCTTAATTGTGCGCCGTGCACGGATGCCCTAGGCCTAATGCCCTAATGGACATCTAGCACAACGCCTCACACGTCACGGCGTGGCAGCTGGAACCTCGCTGCATGCATTTGCCTCACACCAACACAAAAGTGCCTTTACATTCTGACACACCATCTCCAACAAACTACTCAAGCAAAAGGCATTCCATTCCGGCCTAGGCGTCGTCTTCCTCACCGATATATATATAGCTGCAAGCAGCCTGCAAAGCACCCATCCATACACATCCTCCCAAACGCCATGCATGCCACACAAAGTTTCACATTGCAGAACGCACTCACCCCTCGGCTCCAAACCCTAGAGCAAAAAGTCGGACTGGAGATCGAACCGATCAGGCTACTGATTCACTGGTTTACCGGTCCAACCAGTATTTTAGTGGTCAAACCAGTGGTTCATTATTCATTAATATAATACTTATTGTTCACTATTTATGTGAGAAATATGTAAGTTTTATTACTAAAATATATCACATATGACATAAAAGATGAGATTACGTAGAAATGACATAATAGTATACTGTCTAAAGTTTCAAAATCAATGTCCAAATGCCAAATCGTCATTGATTCATAAAAAACTGATTCATTGGTTCGATGAAAAACCGGCCGATTTGATCAGTTCGCACCGGTTCACACCGATCCAATTGCATGTTCGATCTTTTAATTGAACCAAACCGATCAGGTCATCGGTTCATAATTTTTGCGGTCCAACCAGTAAACCGGTTCGTTTTTTTGTTCTAGGCTTCAAACAGCAGGCACGCCTAGCGTGGCATCCGGAACGTGACCACCGCTCACAGCTAGCCGCCATCGCCGGCGATAAGGAAAGGATCAATGGGTGGCCTTGGCCTCACCCTCACGGGGTACTGCAACTGAAGCTGCAAAGCGTGGCGGCGCCATTTCTGTTCGGGTTGAGTCCATGGACGCAACAGACGCCGCCGCAAGGCGCCATTCCAAGCAAGATTCGGCACGTACACGTACACACTAACACACAGCCAGGGTGCACGCCATGCAAGTAGACGAATTCTTGTAGCCGGAAAGCCAACCCGCACGAGGACTGCCAAATCTGCAGTTCGCACCCACAGAAATCCTAGGCACCGTATTCGCCCCTGACCAATCTGTCCTCGGAGCATAGCGTGGCAGTGATACGGTGTGCGATAATGTTACATATGCAACTCAAGGGCAGAGATGACAAATGAGTCATTAGAGTGGGAATGAGATCGAGCTTTGTTGTTACTCGATGAACACGTCACCAGAGACGAACAGGGGGGAACAACTATAAAAGGCACCCTGCACACCACGGCTCAACAACAAAGGAAGCCATCTCCTCATCAAGAGAGCCACTAGATTGGACTCTTTTACTTGAGGTGATTCTTGATCCATGCCCTTATTTTCTACCTTGATCACGTACAAGATTGAGCACATGCATAGTTATGTTGGTTGATGTTTCGTCGTGGTATTTCAGGCAAGGATCTGCTCTAGACCGAGTGATTGATCAACAACCTATGGCGGCGACAATGGCGGTGACGACGATGGTGACCAAGAGCAAGGAGAGCTGGTCCCTGCAGCTCCCGGAGCTCGCTCTCCCCTGGAAGCCACGGTGCGGCGGCAAGCAGACCGACCTCGAGTTCCCTCGCCGGGCGATGTTCGCCAGCGTCAGCGTCGGCCTCAGCGCGTGCCCGGAGCACGACGTGAAGGCGCCCCGGCCCGCCGACAACTGCGACGTCGCGCGCCAGCTCGGCGCCGCGGTGCCCGGGGAGGAGGCGGCGGCGGAGGCGGCCAAGAAGAAGAAGAAGGTGGTCGTCGCCCTGAGGAAGGTGAGGGTGAAGATCCCGAACCCGCACCTCCGGCGCCTGGTCAGCGGCGCCATCGCCGGCGCCGTGTCGAGGACCTTCGTGGCGCCGCTGGAGACGATCCGCACGCACCTCATGGTCGGCAGCGTCGGCACCGCGGACTCCATGGCCGGCGTGTTCCAGTGGATCATGAGGAACGAAGGGTGGACCGGGCTGTTCCGCGGCAACGCCGTTAACGTCCTCCGTGTCGCGCCAAGCAAGGCCATTGAGGTAAAAGACACCTTATACATTTGTTGTTCTTGAAACATTCCGAATTAATCTATATCTATATGGTGCCCATTTATTTGCATCGGTGATTATATATAACTGATGATGAATCGCTATATATACGTTTGCTTGCATTGGTGGTTGCGCGCAGCATTTCACCTACGACACGGCCAAGAAGTTCCTGACCCCCAAGGCCGACGAGCCACCAAAGGTCCCGATCCCCACGCCGCTGGTCGCCGGAGCTCTCGCCGGAGTCGCCTCAACCCTGTGCACCTACCCCATGGAGCTCATCAAGACCAGGGTTACCATCGAGGTGATGACCAAAACCACAAGCTACATACTTTAATTTGTCTTTCTCCCGACCACAAAGCGACAACTAACTAACTAATTACCATCATATCGATCGTGTCATGGCGTGCAGAAGGACGTGTACGACAACGTGGCGCACGCGTTCGTGAAGATCCTGCGCGACGAGGGCCCGTCGGAGCTCTACCGCGGGCTGGCGCCGAGCCTGATCGGCGTGGTGCCGTACGCGGCGTGCAACTTCTACGCCTACGAGACGCTGAAGCGGCTCTACCGCCGCGCCACCGGGCGCCGCCCCGGCGCCGACGTGGGCGCGGCGGCGACGCTGCTGATCGGGTCGGCGGCGGGCGCCATCGCCAGCACGGCCACGTTCCCGCTGGAGGTGGCGAGGAAGCAGATGCAGGTGGGCGCCGTGGGCGGGAGGCAGGTCTACCGCCACGTCCTGCACGCCATGTACTGCATCGTCAAGAAGGAGGGCGCCGCCGGCCTGTACCGCGGCCTCGGCCCCAGCTGCATCAAGCTCATGCCCGCCGCAGGCATCTCCTTCATGTGCTACGAGGCGTGCAAGAAGATCCTCGTGGACAAGGAGGACGAGGAGGAGGAAGGTGACGAAGCTGGGGATGGGGACATCAAGGACAAGAAGGTCGAATGATCAAGTGGGATGGTATCAAAGACCATATATATGATGGTGGAAGCCTGGAAGGGGAAGAGAATGGAAAAGTAAATTTGGAGTTTGGTTTGGTGTGTTCAGGTCGTATGTGTTTGTATTCAGCAAGTACTATGTTTGGAGTTGGAGTTTGTGTTTTCATGTTGCGTGTTTGTATTAGTATATACTCTATTTGCCTATTTGGAGTTCATTTTGTTGTCATGCATGTTTGCATATTCGTGTTTACTATATCTTCATATTGTATCTCTGTCTGCTCTCCTGTCATGTTTGAGTTTGTGTTTTCATGTTGCATGTTTGTACTAGTATGTACTCTATTTGCCTATTTGGAGTTCATTTTGTTGTCATGCATGTTTGCATATTCGTGTTTACTATATCTTCATGTTGTATCTCTGTCTGCTTTCCTGTCATGTTTGTATTACTAGAACTTGCTTATTTGGAGTTCACTTGCTATAGCGTTTAGTAAACATTGCATGCAGTAAATCAAAAGACATTTACTTTCGTTCAGAGTAAATATTTTTTAGAGTTCAAGTATTTGCGTTCAGTAAATATTGCATTCGGTAAATGACGTTCACTTCTGCTCAGAGAACAATTTTTGGAGTTCAAGTTGTTGCGCTTAGTAAACATTGCATCCAGCAAATGATGTGTTCACTTTCGTTCAGATATTGTTACTGAACTGCACAATGTCCTTCCGATTCTGATACCTTCAGAGCCCAAATTTTGCAACACCGCCACATAAGATTTTCGGTCCATAGCAACGGGATATCTTCTGAATGGAAATCAGAACAAATCAAGAGTATCATATTTGAACACAAGTTGTACCATCCAGACCTAATGAATCAAGTAAAAGCGCACTAAATAAGCTGCGCCCTTAATTGATTATACAAGCACTTGTCTCTTCCGACTTGACAAACTAAGAACCGGGCAAATCTAGCTGCAGAACAGTAAAATAAGCTACAACAGAGGCCCTGCAGGTAAATTTAGCTTTGCTCCTCGGCCTCGGCGGCCTCCCTATCTTCCGCAGCCGCTGCCATTATCTCATCAAATTTCTCCGTCTTCCCGAGCAATATTTCAATCTGACCAGGGCACACATTTTGTGTAAGGGAACAGTCCTACAAATAAACTTGAAAACGTGTAAGCATTGCCATGAGAAACACATTTTACCTTAGCCTTCTGGATAGGGCGGCTCCTAGTTTCATCTTTGACATCAACAGTAGACGTCATGATCTCTGCAAGTGAATCTCGGTAAGATTAGGCTGAAAAGAGAACATAATTCATTGAACTTATTAGAGACAAGACTCACTCTTCTCAACAGCAAGGCCATTATTTTTCAGAATTTCTGCAACAGTCACCACCGTCGCAATGGCTGAAAGAACAGACTTACCAAGTTTAGTATAGTTCAGGCATATAGATACACAATAGGGTTAATGGCAAACAAACCATGTCATTACAACAATGTCTGAAGTAATTAACATAACATTTATCAAAGCAAATTTGATTTTAGAAATTGTTTGCAATAAAATTTATGGCAACTTGCTGTACAAGGTGACTAAACCAAGTTGTCGCCAAAGTAACAGTGGCTGGATTGCAACAACTGAGGGCAAGAATTCAATCACAACTGTAAGCGACAAGCTACGAGGGGGACAACTGTAAACTCATTTAAGTGATCCACTCAGCCTAGTTTTTTAGAAACAACCCCCACAATATATCTTAATTTTGCCGGGAACCTCTTCGATCAGAGAAGCCAGCCAGAACTAATTAAAAACCCACATTACTTATATTTTTAAGTTCAAACTCATGGAGTGCAGCTGCTATGGCCTTAGGTGGCAATATTGATTTGTTCAGAGGGCACTAGGCCCAAGAATGCATTAGTTTCAGTCCTGGACCAAGCTTTTTAAGGCCCACATATGCCCCTTTACACTATAATAAGCCACTAGTGAAATGCAGTTAGGGTTGGCCTGGGTTATCTAGGTGTAATTGGCACACCACACACTCCCATAGTCCCATGTGGCCCAAATTCACCATCCATTTCTGTGCCCAACTCCTCATGTCCCAGGCAGCCTTTAGTTCCTTTACTGTGTGCAACATACCCATCACCTCCTCATGTCCCAGACACCCTCCCTCTCAGCATCCATGGTACCACCTTAGCTCTGTCCCCAACTCTCCATGTGGACCTTCACAAAACGCCTACCACCGACCATGTCAATATGAACTAGGGTTATTTGAGCACTAGTTGCAATCTAAACTATGGATCCGCCATTTGGTTCTTTAGTTAACTACCCACAGATGTAGAATTAATAATTCAAGAAAGTTGTGCAGTGTAAAGGAACAAAAAGAAGCTTGCCAGCCCCCAACACATCTAGATAGCTATGCTAACCAAAAAGAAAGATGAGCAATAAACTAAAAACAAGTACAAAGTAAGTACAAAGATACCAACAGTGACAATCATTAACATAAGATGGAATCAGTCATGGCTACTGCTACACATCTTTCTGCAAATAATACAAACTCTCAGCCACTGGAAGCATACTAGCACAGCTTTGCAAAGATTGAATTAACGGAAAAGGTCGTTAATAGATAAGAAGAAAAGCTTCAGGGGGCAAAGATTTACCCATGCCGAGGGCCGAAAGCTCCACTTCGTTGTGCAGCTGCATGTATCTCTGCACAAGAACAAAATAACACAGCAGATTAGCGCCTCCGTCGGCATTGTCTATTCTAGGACAACGCTCAAATCCAATCAAATCGCTCGCTAATACATCTCGTCAGACGACAGGCAAAATCACAAGGGCAGCTCTTCTATTTCGAGTTTAACCCCGCGAGCAGATACAAATCCCCAAAAAACTACAACGAATCCCAAACAAACGCAACCCCCGCTGTCTCCTCCACCATAAAGTGCAAAGATTGGGTTTTTTCCCGCTTGCTCACCTTGGCGAGGTTGACATAGAAGAAGAGGGGCTTCTTGGTGTTGGAGACCTGGATGCGGTTCTTCTTGTGCCCCTCCGCGCCGCCACCGGCCGCCGCCGCCGCCGTGGCACCTTCACCCGAGATGCTGAGGTTGTTCACAGCCTCGGTGACCTGCTCCATCGCCGCCGCCACTAGGAAACTTGAGAGCTTGGTGAAGCGCGAGAGCCGAGACCGAGAGGGGCAATGGGATTTCGGCGGCGACGGATGGAAATTGGTGGGGGGAAGCCCTATCGCTGCGCCGGGTTTTATACGGGGTAGGGTTACGGCCGGGGCCTGAGGGGTTTTCGGGTTTTTGCCTAAAATAGGGTCCCTGTCTGGCTCCAACGCCGGGCTCAAAGCACCGTGTCTGCTCCCTGTCCGGTCAAGAACCAGGAGGATTCAACGCTTTTCCCGACCATGATGGGATTCACGGTTCATGACAGATCAAAGCATGATCCCCCATTCATTAGAAGTGCAACGAGGTCAACCAGTATTTATGCATATTAAATAGGATGTCAAATCAGTATTTTAGATGATGCGGTAAAGAGTTAAATTTCATCTGTATGACTTTGTATACACCGTTTTCAATAAGTTTGTGTCTTGCATGTATTGCCTATGAAACATCAAAATGAAACAATGCATTGTATGAACCATTTCATCTATGAATTAATTGTCTACTTGCTTATGTGATATTCTTGAAAACACAAAAATAAAATCCCCACTGGAATAGCCTGATGACTGTTTTAGACGCCACCTCGTGCTAGATTGTTACATTACACTTATCAACTTGTGAGGAAATGGAGATAAAAATGATGATTGAATACTCTCTCCGACTCAAAATTCACGTCACTTCGCACATCTTTTTTCATAGTGATCTATATTTTCTTTAATATATTGATGATGGTCAAAATTGATAAAGATTAACGGGCAAGAAATTTAAGACATGCATTTTGAATTGGAGTAGTAGCACTTTTGTTACTATACTAAGAGCATATCCTACAGATTACTCGTACCCATCACCAATACTAAAAAAAATGCCGTAGCAAATTACCAACCTCAATCCCATTACCACCTTAGTTCAAAAAAAAAATCCCATTACCAAAAATGTTTGGTAATCACCATAAAATAAAACACCTCCCTCTTGCCCAATAGGCGATTCACTTCTTTTACCCATATATAGCTTTTGGTAGTCTGCTACAACAGTGATCACAAAAAAAAAGCAGCTATTGGTAAGGGGGAGAGTATATTTTGGTAATACAGCATGAGTAATCTGCTAGAGATGCTCTAAGTTCCTAACCCACTGTAGCTTGTCAGATGCTCTAAGTTTGGGACTCAGATGTCAGATGACACCGTATGTCAATGAGAGCAAGTAATTGTCACCAAGAGACAGTGACAATGGAAAAACGTTTTCGCTTTCCAAATGTATTCAAATTATCAAATGCCACCTCAGGAACAACATTAATACAGATTCGGCGAGGAAATTATTACACATGACGAGTCCTTGCAATCATAGTTACCAGTAATGCCAACGCTAACATGTGCAAAAAGGGATAAGTTCAACCAGTTAGTCTGGCGATCAAAATTTCAGTATATCTTTCCTGCACTTTCACTTGACCTGAACATCCTAGATCGGATAACTTTCTACACTGGGAAAGGCAGAAAAGAAACTTCAACACCAACCACTACAATATACTTCAAGGCAAAAGATACAATGGGATACTCGAGGATGTCATTGTTGGATTTACTTTAGCTTCTCTTCTTGGTTTTCGTAATCTTCAAGCCTCTTCAACCACCGCAAACCAAGATCACATCCAGCCTCAGCTGCAATTCGAAACTGCTCCTTTGCTAACTTTATCGGATCCTGTTGTATGTTCCTTTTCCGCATCTTCCCAGTTGATGGACTCTTACCTGGGTTGAATCTGGTAATCACCTCAGGCACTTCAGCACCTGAAAAAATTGCAATGTTAGGCCGCATACAATTAATTAATAGTTTGATGTTACCTGCTTTACAGTGTTATAAATAACCAATATTCCATGATGAGTAATACAATAATGTTATTCAGATACTACACTATTTTACAAACCTTTAAAAAGCAAGGATCCATATGCAATAGCAGCTCCAGCATGTCCCTGAAGATGATTTGAGCTCAAAAGTCAGAACACAAACCAGAAATAGGTTAGGTATAGGTAAAGGAAACAGAACCTTGAGCGTGTATTTCATATTTCATACAATTAACTCTGAGGGGGAAAAAATGACACCTTTTCTGAAGCTCTATGGAAACACCACATAGCAGAGGCTATATCCCTCTTAACGCAGTCCCCAGTTAGATATACAGCACCTAGAAGATACAAAGCGCCAGGGTGCAGCTGCAATCAAGGATTTAGGTGAAAATAAAATAGGCCCCCCAAATGGCGCATCAGAATATGATCAGCATTCAGGTAAGTAGCATATTGCACACCTGGTCAACAGCTTGTTCAATGTAATGGAAAGCCTGTTGATCGGACTGAACATAGTCATTCTACAGGAGCAACATAGCCAAACCATCAATAAAAGTGAACATAAATTCCACAAATATCAAATGCCAAGTGCCTAAAAGAAAACTGGGTGATTGAGGGGCAGAGGGCACGATATGAAAACCTCAATTCTTAGCCGACATCCAAGTTCATACTGTGCATCTGCATCACCCATATTTGCAGCTTCAACCAGCAAAGCAGCACCACTGCACACATGAAAAGGAAGGATGGTTTAATTCAGATGACAAATATATTGAACCCAAGTCATGTATCATTGAAAAAAAAACTAAACTGATGGGCCACCTTACTTCCTCTAGTATTTTAGGGCCTCATTGTGTGATCAGTGTTTAAGACACTCCAGCCAATTTCGATACATGTTCCAAACCTTCTCTTCCAGTTTTCTTTTTTAAAAAAAAATTAGATTGTGGTTCCAATTTCAATACATGTGTATTACAATGTCTTCAGTTTAATGCTTCAGTAAATAATTTTGAAGCAACTAAATGGTACAAAATATATGTTTTTGAACTCCATAATCCAATATATTCTTTGCAGCAGTAAGCTCAAATAGTCAAATTCCAAACACTTCAGATACAAGCTCTAATAGCTACTGGTTACTATTGATGCTTCTCACTGGCTGTGGGTGTTTAGACAATGAACAAACTAAATACTCACTGTCCCTATTTTTCTAATGATACATTGTAGCTTATAATGCTCAATCAAGATTCTTACAAAGTTGCACCACAGTACACAGTTCCACAATTCCACACACTAAACTTTAAGGTATAAGAATATTTCTGGATGGGGACAGGAGGCCACTAATTGTTCTCCAGCACGCATGTTCTGTTCAGCATACTAGTTACAGTAATAAAAGGATTATTATGTGAATGCATGTAGCTATGAATTAAACAAGTTATGAAGAATATGAACTGATTACAAGTCAACTTAAATTCTGAAAAAGGCTTGATGCAAATAATAAAGTCCTGTTAAAACAGATTTGATAGAATTATGCGGTAAGAATTGGTCATGTATAAGTTAGCAGCTCTGTTTTCTAATTTACAGTCTCAGAAGCCTATTATGGTAATGAAAGTATCATCTAATCTGATCTATCATAGCATCATCAGGCAGCAAACATCTGATGAGCATTATGGCAGCTAATGTAGAGTGCACAGTCGATATCAAGTTTCCAAAACCAGCATTGACATACTCCTACCATGCAGCTCATCAATGACTTAGGACTTAAAAGGTGTGTACCATATATGAAACAGATGTGTCAAAACATTAAAACAGCAACAAAAGCATTGACAAAACTATTTGAATGGATTTCCCATGTTCCTGGGACAGCAACAGAATAGGCATATAAAACATATAAGCAAACTAATCTGCATGACTTGCAGAAAACAAAGTCACTTACACTGCCTTACAAGCTCCAGGGACATGATATTTGAAATGCATCTTGCCCAGCCAATATCTCGCATGGGTATTATCATTGTCGATCTCCAGAGCCAGCTCAAAGTTCTCCTTAGCACCCTTTTCACATGAACAAAGATTTGACAACAAAATATTGAGAATGTTGGTTACAAAACAAGCTGTATCTGCCACCACATATGAATGAAGCAGGTGACCATAATAAGTACAGCCTAGAAGAATAAGCAAGTAATAAAAAGAATAGCTCAATGTGAACTAAGGAATTCCTCCACTCCAGAACTCCAACTTATGGTTTCACAGAATATCTGGAGAACTAGTCGATAGAAGAATGCCGTAAACACCAACATGGCACTACCCCAATTTCGCTGCCAATGCTGCAGGGGATGTTACAAATTTCACATACTATGCTACTATCAGTGAATCCCGGATTAGGTGCTCCCGAGAAATGGGGGCAGAAGGGAAGATAAACCCTAAGCCGTACCCTTAGTAGGGGGATGAGCCGCTTGTCGTTGCGGTCGGCGTAGTCGATGACGCGGTCGACCTCCTGCAGTGCGCTCCATCCCTTGGCTATCAGCTCCATTGCCTTCTTGTTCCTGTCGTGAATCCACATCTGCAACCACAGGCACAAAATTAATAACAAGAAATAAAATTCGCAGCAGCATTTCAGCTCCTCACCGGTGCCACCAGAACGAAACACAGATATCATCAGACGAGATCCACCCACGGGCCAATCGAAGCCGCCCTCACCTGTGGGTTCAGTGCAGCCGCGAGCTGGCTGGCGCGTGTGGAAGAAGAGGAAGACGAGGCGGCCGCGGACAGCCGCCGCGACGCCGACGCGAGCATGGCGGTGGGTTGCCCGTCCCGGGAGGGTGGAGAGCGGCGCCGGGGCCTAGCCTAGCAGCTGCGCTCCCTCGCCGTCTTCGCCTCTTCCTGCGGCTGCGGCCTACGGGCGAGGGGAGCGTGGAAGCTGTGGCGGCCGCAGTCCCTGACCGGTGGACCCCGCGTGACAGCCGCAGTCCCTGACCGGTGGACCCCGCGTGACAGCCGCTGGCCCTTCGACCCTTCGTCGCTTCGAAGGCCCTTCGAAGGGGAAAGATAAGCCCACTGGATTTATGGGCCCGGCCGAGAGCGTACTCGTGGCCCAAAACTTCACCGTGCGATCGTGCTGGGGTGCCGCGCCGCCCTGCGCCTTCTAAGGTACGCATGAACCTCCTCCCTTGCAACAAGATCCGATTGATTGGGTCGTATAATATTGGTGTTCAAGTATACAGACCTTTGTTTAGAAATCCGATCAAAGAATCGATACAGTTTCAGATTAGTTCGATAGTATTCCTTTGGAATTATCAAGAGTTTATTTCAGTGCAGCATATTAAGAGGTATGGCCTTTTTCTCATTAGCTCCATGCTCCTTGTTTGTATGGTCTCTTCTAGGCAGGTAGGAGAAATCTTAAAAGTGAGAAAGTTGTTCATTTGTGCGGTTGCTTGACTGCTTCATTGCATGGTAGCTCTGTACTTCTGTATGTTCGGTCTAGGCTAAGTAGTACTGCCTCTGTTTTAAAATGTAGGCCGTTTGATTTTTTTATCACAAGTTTGACCGCTCATCTTATATTAATTTTTTTTGAAAATATAGTCAAATTTAAGGCATTTTTAAAAAATATTAATAAAGCAAGCCACCACAAAAAATATGATAATTTGCATAAAATTTTAAGTAAGACAAGCGGTCAAACTTAGAGTAAAAAAAGTCAAACGAACTATAATTTAAAATGGATGGAGTAGTGGAGAACATTTTACATATAGTCCAATGAAAGGTAAAGCCTAGTCTTGACTACCTTAACACCAGTATACTACAACTTGCACCAACAAATATGGGCTTCAGTAAGCTTTTTTTCTTTCAGGTGTCTGCGGTAACGCCCTTTGCTCTAAGATACCATTGGTGTGTGTTTTCAGGGAGCAAAAGCAAATAGATACTCTTAATACAGTTGAACAAAACCCAAGGAATAGGCTAGCTGGTAGATACTTTCGATACATCAGGTGTAATATGAAATGCCAAAATAATATAAAATAAGCTGCCCAGGAGATGATTATTTCAGATTATTTTGGCATCTAGGTTGATCTTTTACAATACTACCATTGGATCATAAGCTAGATTATATGATCTAGGAAGAAACAAACAGATGCCAAAATTATCAACGCTGGTCTTCCAGACCTTACATAATGGCTTTTATCTTTTTTTTCTCGAACGACACAGGAGAACTGCGTGTCATTTCATCAAGGTATGTTAGAGTTATGTCGAATATGTGTATGTTATGGTTACGAAGTGGACTTGAGTTGTAATTGGTAGGTTAGAGATAGAGTTTTGGTCGTATTTTGTATCCTTAGGGCCCATAAATATGAGGGCACTACCGTGTAACCGTGAGACGACTTGGCGGCTGGTGTGGGCGGCGGCGTGGCCGCGGTGGTGCCCGGATGCCGGTCTTGGCGATGGCGTTTGTGATCTTGTTGCTTCCGCTGCAGTGGTGCTAGTTGATCCGTCGGGATCTTGACGCTAGTACCGGTTTTATCTAACAAGTGGTATCAGAGCCAGAGCCGTGAAGATCTTCGGAGAGGTGCGATAAGTATGTTTACACACCGCGTTGGAGTCGCACAATGACCACGGAGGGACATGGCGCAAAAGTGGAGCATGGTGGCGGTCGACGATTCGATCGGTGGAGTCGGACACTTCGAGGAGGAGACTCGAACCATCCGATGAGCAAGACATCAGCGGGATGCGTCCAGACGTGGAGATCGGGGCTGATTGAGCTGTTTGGCTGCTGTTCGATAGGGGTCGGTCAGACGTGACGGCCAAGTTCGACGGTGCGGCTGGAAGACGTCGTGGACGACCACGACGACTTTGATGGCGAAAGCCACGGTGGACTCGACGTGTTTATTGAAGCGGCTTGCTTGAGACATGCGCGACGATGTGAAGCGACGCTCGCAGCTGTCGTGAAGGCGTTGGTCGTAACAGCCGCGTAGATTCTGTGGAGTCTGGAAGCTGTGGAAGCGGCGGCACGAGGCAACTGGAGGTCAACTCGGTTAGGACACAGGCATTGGTGTCCTACAGCCGAAGGATTAGGCGTGCAGGTGGACCAAGGCAAGCTGTAGCTGGAGCAGGGAGCCAGGAATTGGACGTGTACGTGCATGTTTCATGCATGCATACATATTAATTATTTATTCCGTTGCTTGGACAGCTTCGTGAGGGACTCAGTTCCGTGTGCTATTGGTCACCTGGAGGCCCACTCGTGCATGGTTCCGATTAGGATCTGCGTATGAATTTCGTATGGAAGCGCTAGGAGGAGGAGTTCGATTCGGCTTATTGCTGCCGATGTGATTTGCCTCCATATCATAAACAGGAGTCTACGGAGATTGCAATAAAAAAAGCAATCGTGTTGTTTAAGACCGGTGCTTGCGACGGTCGAGGACGAACAACGGGCGGCATTCGAGCAAGGTTAACATCGTCGACGTGCGACGGCGTGGAGTTTGACGGGAGGCTCGGAGGCTGCGTTTGTGGAGCTCAGGAGAAGCTTCGTGGTGCACGGGTTGTGCACAATAAGGCTCGGCGGCATTCGTCGGCGGTCTGCGGCGAGGAGGCGTACGCGAGCGAGGGTGCTGCGGTCTGACCAGGTTATTCAGCTGGTCTAATCGCAGGTCGACATGATGTCGATGGCTTCCAAGTTCGAGGTGACGAAGTTTGACGGGACCGGTAACTTTGGGCTATGGCAAACAAGGGTCAAGGATCTGCTAGCTCAGCGGGGGATCCTGAAGGTGCTCAGCGGGAAGCGGTTATGTCGAATACGTGTATGTTTTGGTTACGGCGTGGACTTGAGTTGTAATTGGTAGGTTAGGGATAGAGTTCTGGTCGTACTCTGTACCCTAGGGTCCATAAATATGTGGGCACTACCGTGTAACCGTGAGACGACTTGGCGGCTGGTGTGGGCGGCGGCGTCGCCGCGGTGGTGCCCGGATTCCGGTGTAGCTACTGTTTATGGGGAGGAGCGCCCGTAGTTATGCCCCGAGGATGTAGGCACATGGCCGAACCTCGTTAAACATATCGTGCCTCGGTGTCGTTCTCGTGTTGATCTTGGCGATGGCGTTTGTGATCTTGTTGCTTCCGCTGCAATGGCGCTAGTCGATCTGTCGGGATCTCGACGCTAGTGCCGGTTTTATCTAACAAGTGGTACCAGAGCTAAAGCCGTGAAGATCTTCGCGATAAGTGGGAGGAGATGCAACAACAAGCGACTGCAACAATTCGATTGTGTCTCAACGATCGTATCATGTACACTGCCATGGAGGAGTCTGATCCTGGAAAGATTTGGAAGAAGTTGGACGATCAGTTTATGTCCAAGACGTTGACCCAGAAGGTGTATCTGAAGCATAGTATGTTTCCACACCGCGTCGGAGTCGCACAATGTCCACGGAGGGACATGGCGCAAGGTGGAGCATGGTGGCGGTTGACGATTCGATCGGTGGAGTCGGACACTTTGAGGAGGAGACTCGAACTACTTGCGGAGCACATCAATGTCTTCAATCAAGTTATCGCGGATCTTGTCAAGGTCGAGGTAAAGGTTGATGATGAATATAGGGCTATTATTCTTTTGTGTTCTTTGCCCAGGTCGTATGAGCACTTGGTCACGACATTGACGTACGGCAAGGAGAGCATCAAGGTGGAGGATGTTGTTGCTGCGTTGCTTTCACATGAAGAGAGGAGAAAGAACAATCAATGCAACTGGGGAGTCTTCTGGAGATGCTTTGCTGATCCGAGGTGATCGAGGCGGAGAGACCGGCAAGAAGAAGAAAAAGAAGGGGCCGCAGTGCTATGGATGCAAGGAGTATGGACATCTGAGGAGAGATTGCCCGGAACTGAAGAAGGGAGGAACTGCTAGTGTTGTGTTCTCAAAGAAGAAAGATGACTCGGATAGTAGTGATGGAGATGTTCTCACGGTGTCAAGTGAAAGATCTTGTGGAGCGTGGTTATTGGATTCAGCTAGCGCGTTTCATGCAACATCCAAGGAGTGGTTCTCGTCGTACGTTGAACAAGATAAAGGTGGTTCCGTTTACATGGGAGATGACTCACGCTATCGGGTCATTGGTGTAGGCGACATCAAGTTCAAGATGTATGATGATCAAGAGATACTGCTCAAGGGTGTGAAGCATGTGCCGGGGCTGCTAAGGAATCTAATATCGCTGGGGATTTTGCATAATGAAGGCTTGTTATATCAGGCGGCTCCTGATAAGAAGACCTTGAGGGTTATGCAAGGTGGCAAGACTGTTATGATTGGTGAGAAGTCAGTAACTACACACCAGTACAAGCTGAGAGGAAGCGTTGTTGAAGGTAGAGTCATGGATGGGAGAGCAACTGCAGCTGTGTGCAGTTCCGATGATGAGGAGGTGGCCTCATCGGGCTGTTCTGAATGAGCAGCCAAAGGAGTCAACTCAAGTTCGATACACGGAGGTTCGGCATCGACAACTTCAAGGTGTGGCGAGCATATTCGCCAAGGTGGAGTTTGTTAGAGTTGTGTCGAATATGTGTATGTCCGTGAAGGGACATGGCGGAAGGTGGAGCATGGTGGCGGTCGACGATTCGTTCGGTGGAGTCGGACACTTCGAGGAGGAGACTCGAACCATCCGATGAGCAAGACATCAGCGGGATTCGTCCAGACGTGGAGATCGGGGCTGATTGAGCTGTTTGGCTGCTGTTCGATAGGGGTCGGTCAGACGTGACGGCCAAGTTCGACGGTGCGGCTGGAAGACGTCGTGGACGACCACGACGACTTTGATGGCGAAAGCCACGGTGGACTCGACGTGTTTATTGAGGCGGCTTGTTTGAGACATGCGCGACGATGTGAAGCGACGCTCGCAGCTGTCGTGAAGGCGTTGATCGTAACAGCCGCGTAGATTCTATGGAGTCTGGAAGCTGTGGAAGCGGCGGCGCGAGGCAATAACATATCTTTGTCTCTTGTTTACCTTCACAAGTTCATTTCTAGCATATACATTCGCTTCCGCTTCGATCTACTTGGGTGTGCTCTAATTGTGTGCAGGGACTTAGTGGACCTGCTTGATATCATCTACGAGAGCCCATCATCAAGTTTGGTTTGTGCTAGAACTCGTAGAGGGGGTTAATTCACATAGTCGGTTTTCTCTGTTGAAAACCGGTCTGACTGCTTCTCCAAAGCGGTCTGACCGCTTTAAGCGGTCTGACCGGTTTTGGAAACCGGTCTGACCGGTTTCTGTTGTACTGATTGTGTGAAAAAGTTTGTACTTTGCAGATTCACCTATTCACCCCCCCTTCTAGGTGACATCAAGGTCCTTTCATTAGTTCACCTACTCCATTCTACATCACTTCCCCTTCTCTTGCATGAGCTTATAAGGTCAGCCTTTTGTGCTCCAGATAGCCTATGTATTTGATAATCCGGATCATTCACTGCTCTACCTTATCTTGTTTGGCATCTGCACTTTACAGTTTCTCAATGTTTACTTCAATTTTTTTTTCTTGAACACGCGGGAGAACTGCGCATCATTATATTGATAGAAGAAGAAGAGTCGTACATAGACTCACACACATACACCCACACGCACACACACCCAGGACTTCCTCACACTCGCCCAGATCCTCAAAAACAGAGGGTCCAGCCAGACCAAGACTAGGGGAAAAAAATTAACTTGTTGTTCTTTAAATGTTTGTTGTTCTTAGGTATCTATCACAGTTGCCTTGTGTTAGATTTTTCGTATTTCTTATGCTATTGTTGCAGCTGTATGTTTGTCTTATTGAAATGTGCACACTAGAAGGCATTGTCATCAAGTTTTCATGAAACATTTATTATATCCGTACAACTTCAGGTCATGTTTCCTCTATCTTTGTTCTTGGCCTATGATTCTACCTAGGTTTTGTCACCATTTTGTGTATTAACACACTGGCTTGATCCATTTTATTTTTGGGTTAGTGGTAACTTTTATTTTCTTCTGCAGGTTTGAAGCGCCTGTAGGTGGTAAATCTAACAGCCACCCAGAAGGTGAGCCTACAGCCACTCCTTGAGACTTCTTAACATTGTGGTATCGTGCAAATTGTTGCTTCTTTGTAATGATATCTATTTAGAAGCTGTGCAAGTTTAGCTTTTACATTTTTATATCAACTAGATTTACTCTTTTACTTTACGCTTATATTGCTTGGTTATGTTCATGCACACCA
>OAMR01000679.1:305539-325210 GCA_900205405.1 Echinochloa crus-galli | reverse complement strand
CTCGCCCAGATCCTCAAAAACAGAGGGTCCAGCCAGACCAAGACTAGGGGAAAAAAATTAACTTGTTGTTCTTTAAATGTTTGTTGTTCTTAGGTATCTATCACAGTTGCCTTGTGTTAGATTTTTCGTATTTCTTATGCTATTGTTGCAGCTGTATGTTTGTCTTATTGAAATGTGCACACTAGAAGGCATTGTCATCAAGTTTTCATGAAACATTTATTATATCTGTACAACTTTAGGTCATATTTCCTCTTTGTTCTTGGCCTATGATTCTACCTAGGTTTTGTCACCATTTTGTGTATTAACACACTGGCTTGATCCATTTTATTTTTTGGTTAGTGGTAACTTTTATTTTCTTTTGCAGGTTTGAAGCGCCTGTAGGTGGTAAATCTAACAGCCACCCAGAAGGTGAGCCTACAGCCACTCCTTGAGACTTCTTAACATTGTGGTATCGTGCAAATTGTTGCTTGCTTGTAATGATATCTATTTAGAATCTGTGCAAGTTTAGCTTTTACATTTTTATATCAACTAGATTTACTCTTTTACTTTACGCTTATATTGCTTGGTTATGTTCATGCACACCAACTTCTAATGTGGATTGTTGATCAGTCTGTTATCATAATATAACTAACATTACGTGCTGATCATTATGCACATACAGAATTTATGTGAATTAATTTAGTATATGCCAGTGCTGATCACTTGACCTTGTTGCACCACGACGCAGAGAGATTGTCTCAACCAGCAACACTTAGATACAGACTCCATGGGTTACCCTAAGTTACCATCAACCATGTTAGATGGTGAGTCAGTCTTTCTATATTTGCTGATCTTTTATAGCCTCTCCTGTACTACTAACAACTATTCTAGTTTTACATTGTTGATTTATTACACATTACAATGTTGCTCTAGTCAGTGTCAAGGACCGCCATGACCTTCGTCCAGCAAAGACTCGGCATTATTGGTCCATGGTTTCCGATGTAGCAGCTGTAGGGCGTTGCTTCAAATCAGGTGCATTAATGGCTACAAGTGGGATGCTGGTTTGCTGGACAGGCACCCTTGATTGTGACTTCCTTGTACATTCCTCGTGCAAGATTACTAAGGTAATCCTATGTTTTGTATTTCCTACTTTTTCATGGTGAGTAAATATATAGTTGCATTAGAGTGAGTTGTCTAGCAATACCTATTTGCCAAATAAAGTACAGTATCCAATGTTACCTTACTAGGTTGGGATTGGAGGCCCTCTTGTTACTCTGGATGGGATATTCTTGGCATGAACTTCTATGATAAGAAGATAGGAACTCATTTCCTGTTTTGGACAGACATTTGTGATATTTTAGCATCATTTGAGAAAAGAAGGTATTCAAATGCATATCACATATGTTATTTTTCTGAACATTTTAGGAAGTTTGCTGCATAATCTATTTAATGGTATGCTTAACAGTAAGACCGGAGAAATTTGCAATGATACCTCTGGTGTGCCTTCGTGGAAATTGGACTTGGATGACAGAGATAGGTTTAACAGGTGGGTATCCTGATGCATGTTGCTATATGCTTGGGACCTTGGGTTATTTTATCATATAGAATGACTGTCAACAATTATATGATTTAACATTCATAACTACAGGTGGCCTGTGACCTGAACACTGTTTAAGACACTCCAACCAATTTCATACATGTTCTAAACCTTCTCCTCCAGTTTTTTAAGTTGCAGTGCCAATTTCAACACATGTCTATCCCAATGTCTTTCAATTTAGTGCTTCAGTAGAAAATTTTGATACAACTGAATGATGCAAAATACAAGTGAATTCCGTGATCCAATAGACTGTTCACGGAAGTGTAGCTCCAATAGTGAATTCCAACCCCTTTACTTTTAGGTATAGATAATCTTATAAAAATTTGCGGTTACTGATTACTGTTACGACTTTATGAGTGGGGACAATTACACAATTCCACACACTAAACTTTCAGGTATAGATAATCTTTATGAGTGGGGACAGGGCACAGGAGGACACTAATTGTTCTTTAGCATGACACATGCTCTGCTCAGCAGGCTAGTTACAGTAAAAAAAGATCAATACGTGAATTCATGTAGTTATGCCTTAAAACAAGCTACAAAGCGAAAAAGCTTGAACTGTTTACAAGCCGTCTTAGACCTTGAAATAGACTTGAAACAAATAATGAGGTCCTATTAAAAACAGATTTGATAGAAGCATTGGCTACACATAAGAACCCAGCTCTGCTTTCTAATATACAATTTTAGAAGCCTTATATGGTAGAGTAATTATCATCTAATCTGATACAAAGTAGTATCATCAGGCAACAGCACATCTGATGAGCAAAAAAACCTGCTAATGTTTTTTTTAGATTAAGAAATAAAATCCCAGCCTCTATATCCACAGGTGGATATATACGGCCAAAGGTTACATGACCCCAGAGCACTTAGACTCTAAACCTCGCACCGAGGTAAACCAAGAAATAAGAAGAAAAAAACGCACTAACAAAAAGAAAAAGAAAGACTAAGCTTCAATCTTCTTCTCCGTCCATGCTCCAATCAAACCTCCAACCGCTCACCAAACCGTTCCTCCACAGTTGAAGCCGATCACTTGAATTCCAAGGCGACGCCTCCAAGAAGTATACGACGTCGAAGCCGCCGCCGTCGCCCCTCCAGCCAGCCGAAGAAAGGTTTTCACCCGAAAAATCAAAGGCCAAGCAGAGAGCCTCTCAACCAACGCCTCCAAGGAGGTTCACGACATCCAAAGACGCCGTCGTTGCTGACCCCGGCACCAGCGCTGGAATAGACTTTCGCCCGAAGCTCCGCCCAATGCCGACCCGTCGATGAAGAACATGATGAACCACAACTCTGGTCGCAGTTGCCGGTAGCGTGAGGGACGAGCACTTAGGCTCCCCTCGACCTGACCGCCGACGAACGACGCGAGAGTCATGACACCCTGCTCAGCTCACCGACGCACCGATACAGATTGGTGAGGCCCACCACTTCACACGGGGACATCGAGGATGAAAGCAACCCGCAGCAGCCGCCAGATGTCATCGCCACCGCGTTGCCCACCGGCGGACATCCGCTGCACTTAGGCCTCGGGATAAATCCGCACGCTGGAACGTGACGCCGGTCGAAGCCACCGTCTCCCACAGGCCACCTCCGAACTCCCTCCGGGAACGATCACCGACGTCCAAATCCTTCCCCAGAACTTTTAGTCTAGGCAATGTAGGCCCCGAGAACCACCACCCAACAGCGAGCCTTCGCCGCTCACGCCGCCACCCACCTTGAGCAGGCCACGACTCCGTAGATCTGAGCAGTCCGACCACCGCCTGCTCCTTCCATGGAAAAACTCGGAGAGGCCCGAGATGGCCCTGGCGCCGCCGGTTAGCAGCACCAGAGGACCACCGGCCCTCCGTCGCCTCCGCGCTCGGCCGCCGCCGTCCCCGCGCGAGGCGGCACGGCCCCCGCGTACCCGAGTGCCGGCACCCTCACGCGGCTGCCGTTGACCTTCATCTCCTCCACGCCAGGCCGCTGTCGGCTCCGCGCTCGACCGTCGCGCACCCGAGCGCTAGCTTCCTCGCGCGGCTGCCGCCAGTCTCCTCCGCCACTGCATCCGGTCGCCGCCGGTCTGCTCCACCTCCGGTCTGCACCACCTCCACCGCCGCCGACCCCATACGCGGCCGCCGCCGTTTGGCCCCGCCGCCACCATCATAGCTGCCACACGGACTTCCGGTGGCCAGCTCCGGCGGCGGCAAGGCAGGGTGAGGAGGGGCAGGCGGCGCGCGCGTGAAGTTGGTCGCGAGATCCGCTTTTTCCGGATCAGCACGGCGCGTGTGCAGTACAACATACCTTAATTTCACTCACCAAACGCACCCAAAAAAAACCCTGCTAATGTAGAGTGCATAATCGATATCAAGTTTCCAAAAGACCAAAACCAGCATTGACATGCTTCTAGTATCAGCATCTCCCTCTTGTTTCTATCGGGCAACCACGCACACAAATAAGAAACAGAAGTCGCATCAGCATTTCTACTCGTCACAAGCGCCACCAGAACGATACCCTGATATCATCAGATGAGATCCGTCCACAGGCCACACGACGCCGCCCTCACCTGGGGGTTCAGTGCGGGGGCGAGCTGACTGGCGCGTGGAAGAAGACGAAGACAAGGCGGCCTCGGACAGCCGCCGCGCCGACGCAGCGAGCCCGCGAGCATGGCGAGGGGACGGAGCATGGGGAAGCTGTGGCGGAGACGGAGTCGCTGACCGGTGGACCCCACGACCGCTGACGGCACGCTTCGTCTCTTCGGAGTTCGGAATGAAGAGAAACCTCGCTGGATTTATGGGCCGAGCTGAGCGTACTCGAGGCCCAAAATTTCACCGTGACACGGGCCTTTCGCACACTCCTTTTCTTTTTTTTAAAAAAAAATAGTTGCGTTCAAATTTGAAATTGTGCTAACTTGTTTTTTTAAAATAAACTGTCTTCACATGGCTTTTAGTTTGTTTTTGTCTTGTTCTATGGAACAGCTTAGTGTCTCATTTTGCGTAAAATAGGTGAAGCCGAAGCCGAAATAAGCCCTCCCAAAGGTCGGTGTGAATCGCGCTAACGTTTCAAAGTATTTCCTTTTTATCAATTATCATAAGTATCAATTAGAGACCCTTGTATAGAGTGCACTGAGCGTGTCCTAGATAAATCGACGAGCTACTATCATGTTAAGTTATTGCCTAATTCCTGTTTCTCAAACAAGCAATTATCAGATGATGAAATGAAAGCCTGACAGCCTTGCACCGAACGAATTGATGATATGATTTCGCGACAAAAAAAAAGAATTGATGATATGATATTTTTAAACAAAGTACGGTTTCATAGAAATGGGTTTTCCTTGCCATTGATCAATGGTCATGGATGATGGATGTAGCACCTTGGTTCTATTTCTTGCTGGCCAGAGTGGCAGCGGTATGCTATATAGATTTTCTGTCGTCACTACCTTCTCCAGTATCAGAGTGGTTAACTATATATATGGATTTTTTCTGTTGTTATTTATCCTCGTCGATTTGAACTCGTGGTTTGTGGTTGTGCATGGTCCTCACATAACAATTCCCCACCTGCTCCACTCTCTTCAGTGACATGGACTGCCTTGCCAATTCTATTTTGTTCAGAAGAAAATGCAAAGAGGATCGCATTCAGATGTGAGGGCATGAGAATGAGACCACAAGACCCATGGCTGCACCTAATTCCGGATGCTGACCGACCTGGAAGCTGGAACTTGTCAGGCCAGGAAATTCCTACAGGTTTAATGGACAAATACCGGGTCAAGTCTTCTCTTCAAGATCAACAGCATTGATAAGAAACAACGACTGAAGGGGAAAAATATGTATATATTTCAGGAATAAGAAAAACAATTGCGAGTAATACGACCATACAAATGTATATATAATATATGAACTCTATGTACACTGACCACTTCCTTCAGAAGCCTGTAATTCTCACTTTTCTCAAATATCTACAGCAAACATGGAAATTTTCTCACTTATCAAAACTCTTCAGCAAATATGAAAATTTCCTCACTTTTTCAGTGCGTGATTTCGCACAGAACACATCGAGCAGCAGATGATCAGCTAGGCCTCAAGAACATGGCAATGGAGGATGTGGTTCTTGGCGCGCCCGCGGCCGGCGAGGTTGGACAAGAGGCCCGTGACGAAGCTCTTGGCATGCGCTTTGCCGGCGAGGGTCTCCCAGCTCTGCTGGCTCCCCGCCCCGGCCGCGACGTCGACGGCCGAGACGCTCATGTCGTTGCGGACGACGCAGAGCCTGCCGTGGAGCGCGACAATGGCGGCCGCCTCCGCCGCCTGGGAGCTCCCCCGGTGCTGCTTGCTGTCGGCGCAGGTGGCCCACGCGCCGGTGGCCTCGTCATAGGCCCTCAGCCGGCAGCCATCCTTGCAGTCGGCGGCGTAGAGCCTGCCGCCGAGGCACGCGCTGGGGCTCCGCCAGCCGGTGACCATGCCGTCGTGCACGAGGGACCACGAGTCCGTCTCCGGCGAGTACGCCTGGCTCAGCACCTGCTGCTCCACGCCGATGCCCTTCACGTACCACCGCCCGCCGTGCACCGCGCCGACGAACGGCACCATCGCCGCCGCCATCTCCGCCACGAACGACCACCGGTTCTTGGCCGGGTCGAACACCTCGGCGGACCTGAGGCCTCCGCCGCCGCCGCCGCCGCTCTCGCCGCCCGCGACGTACAGGCGGTTGCCGATCACGCACGCGCCGAAGCACCGCCGCCGGCGCAGCATGTCCGGCGCGCGGTGCCACCGGTTGCTCCGGGCGCTGTAGAACACCACCCGCCGCATGGCGGCGCCGCCCCTGCGCGGGTCCGCGCCGCCGAGGATGTAGAGGTGGCAGCCGCCGAGCACGGCGGAGCCGAACCCGTCGGCGCCGGCGTACTCGGGCGGCACGGGCGGCAGCGCGCGCCACGCGCCGCGACACGGGTCGAGCACGTCCCACGACACGCGCCCATCCTTGCCGTCGCGCTTCACGGCGTAGACCCACTGCTCGGCGAGCCCGAGCCGCCGCCGGAGGCCGTAGAAGTAGTTGCCGGCGAGCAGGCGGCACCACCGCCGGCACACCAGCCGCAGCTTCCAGTGATCGGCTCGGGGAACTCGGATGAGACAGGCAATGGCGAGGTCATCGGGAAGGCCCGGGAGCAGCGGGCATTGCCCTCCACGGCGGCTCCGATCGCCCGGCCGCGGCGATGGCTTCGGCTTCAGGGGGTGGATGGAGGCCCTGAGGCTAGGTTGCACGCACGCCTTCGTCACCGGGATGCGGCTCGCGGCGGCGGCGGATGATCTGTCCACTCGGCAGAAGCATGCCGTGCTATCAACCTACGGAAAACATCACAAGAAAGGAAAATTTTCAGGTTGTTGAACAAATCTTCAAGTACTGAAGTAGGCAAAATCATAAAAAAGGTGGACAATGAACTATGTGCATGATAATCTGGTGCAGTTGGGGATTGAATTGTGTGTGTTATTTCTCCATAAAAGTGATTGGTCGATGATACTTTAGATTGATCAGACAAGAGCATGAGACAGAGGACACTGAATAGTGTCATGAAACAGCAGCTACTTACAGAAGTAGTTGAACCTGAACAACTACTTTGTGGGGGACCAAGTTTGATGCCATCTCCACGCAAAAGTTTCACCATGGAGTGCATGCCGGAGGTGCTATTCGTTTATATTTACATTATTTTTGCACTATTATGCAAAAAGGGAAGAACTCAAAGTATTGTACTATTATGCAACTAAGCAACTGATCCACAACTTGAAATTTTCTTTTCCCTCATCAAAACTTTGCTTGGGAAAGCAACCTTCGAACTCAGTTGAAAACTTGAAATCGACGAACTGAATAAGGACACCTCACTTGCGCACATAATTTATCGGTTCATCTCCGTCCAGAATGGTAATCAATGATGACAAACATCAATTTTTTAGAACAAACATCAATGATTCTCAAATGGAAAAGTCGCTGAAAGAAAACATCTAGATGCCCAAACACGCTAGCAGACCTTTAGCTGACTTTGAAACAAGTGGTGCATACTCAATTCTCCGGCAATTTTTTTCCTCATGTGTTTCTTCTAGACTAGAACATGAACTAGTCAATCAATCAAAAGTTCAAAACACCTTCAAACCAATCCATCGACGTGAAAACAAGGTATGATAAACTGATTTCTATCTGACGAACCACCACCACAACAACAACGCAAGTAATATACTTCCTCCCCCATGGCTTTGTAAACATCGTCAGAGATTGCAAAAATGGGCAGCAGATCGAGAGACTCACCAGCGGAGGTGCTCGGTTCCTTAGCGATGGTGTGATGCCTGGTTGGTGACCGGTTCTTTGAGTTGAAAGCAGCTTCTCGATTCGTTTGCTTCGGGATCGGAGCAGCCATGGATACAAGGAACCGAGCACCCCCGCTGGTGAGTCTCTCTTCTCTTCTGCCCATTTTTGCAATCCCTGACGATGTTTACAAAGCCATGGGGAGGGAGTATATTTGTTGCTGTTGTTGTGGTTCGTCTGATAGACATCAGTTTATCATTGCCGTCGCGCTTCACGGCGTAGACCCACTGCTCGGCGAGCCCGAGCCGCCGCCGGAGGCCGTAGAAGTAGTTGCCGGCGAGCAGGCGGCACCACCGCCGGCACACCAGACGCAGCTTCCAGTGATCGGCTCGGGGCACCCGGATGAGACAGGCAATGGCGAGGTCATCGGGAAGGCCCGGGAGCAATGGGCATTGCCCTCCACGGCGGCTCCGATCGCCCGGCCGCGGCGATGGCTTCGGCTTCAGGGGGTGGATGGAGGCCCTGAGGCTAGGTTGCACGCACGCCTTCGTCACCGGGATGCGCCTCGCCGCGGCGGCGGCGGCGGATGATCTGTCCACTCGGCAGAAGCATGCCGAGCTATCAACCTGCGGAAAACATCACAAGAAAGGAAAATTTTCAGGTTGTTGAACAAATCTTCAAGTACTGAAGTAGGCAAAATCATAAAAAAGGTGGACAATGAACTATGTGCATGATAATCTGGTGCAGTTGGGGATTGAATTGTGTGTGTTATTTCTCCATAAAAGTGATTGGTCGATGATACTTTAGATTGATCAGACAAGAGCATGAGACAGAGGACACTGAATAGTGTCATGAAACAGCAGCTACTTACAGAAGTAGTTGAACCTGAACAACTACTTTGTGGGGGACCAAGTTTGATGCCATCTCCACGCAAAAGTTTCACCATGGAGTGCATGCCGGAGGTGCTATTCGTTTATATTTACATTATTTTTGCACTATTATGCAAAAAGGGAAGAACTCAAAGTATTGTACTATTATGCAACTAAGCAACTGATCCACAACTTGAAATTTTCTTTTCCCTCATCAAAACTTTGCTTGGGAAAGCAACCTTCGAACTCAGTTGAAAACTTGAAATCGACGAACTGAATAAGGACACCTCACTTGCGCACATAATTTATCGGTTCATCTCCGTCCAGAATGGTAATCAATGATGACAAACATCAATTTTTTAGAACAAACATCAATGATTCTCAAATGGAAAAGTCGCTGAAAGAAAACATCTAGATGCCCAAACACGCTAGCAGACCTTTAGCTGACTTTGAAACAAGTGGTGCATACTCAATTCTCCGGCAATTTTTTTTTCTTCATGCGTTTCTTCTAGACTAGAATTGTATGAACTAGTCAATCAATCAAAACATCTTCAAACCGATCCATCGACGACGTGAAAGAAAAGGTATGATAAACTGATGTCTATCTGACGAACAGCAACAACGCAAGTAATACTCCCCCATGGCTTTGTAAACATCGTCAGAGATTGCAAAAATGGGCAGAAGAGAAGAGAGACTCACCAGCGGGGGTGCTCGGTTCCTTGTATCCATGGCTGCTCCGATCCCGAAGCAAACGAATCGAGAAGCTGCTTTCAACTCAAAGAACCGGTCACCAACCAGGCATCACACCATCGCTATCCTCCTCCCAATTCGCCTTCGAACCTTGCTAAGAAGCTGGGAAATGGCAGGCCCAGCCGAACCCTCCCAATCAGAAACTTCTTCCAGCACCCTGCTGCCTGTCGTCTACGACTGCTGCAAGGAGGAAGACGAAGAAGGTGAGGCGAGGAGAGGAGAGGCAAGGTGGCGACTGGCGACACTTAAATGGAGACCGCCCCTCGCATTAAAGCCCGGCGTGTGTGCGGGCCCGGTCCGCAGCAGTTGGCCGGACGCGGCACCACAGAGTTGATTGATACCGTGCCCGTTCGTTTGGCTGGTGGCCGGTAACGGCTGCTGATTTATACTGAGAGAAAAATATTACTAGCTCGTTGATGATAGATGGTCAGTGTTGATTTATGCTGAGAGAAAAATACTACTGATGCTGTGATGCTGGTAAACCAAGCGAACGTGTGCCCACATCGATCTGCAGAGAACAACACGGATGCCAAAAGGATCGTGAAGAACTACCAGCGTATGCAAAACATCAGTAACATCGTTCTCCTCGTCTCAGTCAACCACCCCTGTTGGTTTGCATGGCTGATTGCTGATGAGCAAAGATCATATATTATCCTCCAGATTATTCGGATGCTTTGCAGCTCTTCTACCTTTGCTGCTCAAAGATGATTTTTTTTAAAAAAATTGCAGTGTAACAGCCGTCCGTTTCCGCTGCTGCTTGTATGTCTCTTTGTTTGCCTGCTACTCTGAAGATTCAGCAGATAACATTGTTTACCACAAACCATCCATCACAGCTAGACTTGCAAGTTGCAACCCGACGTATGCAATATGCATGCTCAACGATTTTAATCTTTTCTTTTGTTACAGCTAATTGCGATTGCAGAGCTTTCATGAGCACGTATTTTCCATATGTGGTCATGGTGTGCAACCGTGTTCAGATCGTGCGACAGCAAAAAGTGAGAGCAGAGCAGAAGGTTGCACACGATAACAGAACCTGCAAAGGCGGCGAAACAGACAAGAGGGAACGGCGAAGCGATGGCGTGAATCGTCAAGATCAGGCGTGCACAAAAACAAATGCATGCGATTAGATAACGTGGAGTCGCTTGGAATCAAAACAAGAGGAAAGAGGTGGGCTGTGATCGGCCCCTGCCATGGCTGAGAGTTGAGCAGTCAACTTTCAGGAGCAATCATACCATAGGATTCACGGCAAGCATAATAAAATACTAAGGCCAATCTTAATGAAAACTCCATGTTCATTTAACAAGAGAGTTTTACAAGATGAAAGAGGAGTTTTATTCTTATAAAATCTATCCATGTCATAAAACCATGTATTGAAACTGGCCTAAAATCGATGATGATATGCACCATCTTTTGTCCCTTGAAGGCAAAAACTCAACCCATTAGGATATACCTTCAAAATATTGTGATTGAGGTTGGAGACAATCTCAGCTACGGGTAAGACAACCTCAATCATGGGACAAGAAAATCCCAACCCCAGATTTTTGCCCATGAGGTTTTAGCACTATAAATTAACTCCTACGAGATTTCAAACATGAATATGTTGAGTGCTACTTAGGTGCCCTAACTGCTAGGTTTGAGGGCATTTTGTTTTCTTTTCATCTTTTCTTTCTTTGAAAGGGAGCATAAAGATGTTTTTCATGGTTAGATATCAGATTCTGAGGAAGAGCTTTTGCAGAGACCTATATTCTAATAAGTCGGTGGCACCAATTATGCTCACAATATGATATACTCAAGCTCTTACATTATGGAGTGAGTGGGGGCATATACCCCTAAGGTTTTGTTTTTACGTTTTTCCATGTTAGCTAAAACATTGATTATTGAATTACTTTTTATACGGTTAGAGCGTTTGGTTCCCCGCCATACTTTACCACGCCTATCCAGCTGTTCCGTTGTTCTGTAAACTGCGACACGCCACAATTTCTTATCGATTTGGTATAGGTTTTTGTTACGGTTGTGACGTCTATTTTTCCCGACACAGCTTTGGCGTGTTGCGGCAAGCGTGGCATGGTATCACGTGGTTGGAAAAAAAGCATGCTGCTAGTGTGACTATATATGGCACAATGAATAACTTGTGTTCTCAATTGAACATGGCCATGACGGACAGACACATGGGCCATTTAGTTTAATTTGAATTGATTAGTGTGTTTAGTCCAAACGATCCATTAGAGTATATTAGGTGTTCGTTTGAACAGTCGTCTACACGTGTGTAAATAGTAAAAGGAGGGTATGCGTGTAGTTTAGCATCTAGTCACCGGATTAAATATTATTGGACACGTGTAGGCGGTCAACCTGATAAAAAAAACTAAATGGTAGTGCTCGAGAGCTGGGAGCCTACCGGTCAGGCTTGAACCCTGGTCCTGCATGCCTTCAAGCGGCTGAGACTTAGGTCCTTTCTCTTAAAAGAAAAAACCTGATAAAAAAACATTGTAAACGAACGAGATTTAAACACGTTTGCACACTCTAAGAAACATGCTTTAGCGGAACGACGTATAGGTAGGATAATATTGGGCCTCAAGTATGGATTTAGTGTTGTGGGCCTGTGGCTGTTGTGTACTATATGAAAATGTAATGTAATTATTGTGTGATATTTATGTCTTAAATTGTAATCATTGAAAAAGTATATAGTACTCCCTCCGTATATAATTTAGATGTCGTTTTGGACAATTGTACGGTCTCCAAAACGTAATTTTGACTTCTTATTTTTACAAAAATATTTATTAAAAAAATATACGTATACTTTTATGAAAATATTTTTTAAGAAAAATCTATTTGTATGGTTTTCACGTTTTCAAACTCAATGACTTAAAAGTTATTCGTGATTTATATTCCTAATGTTTGACTAAAATCTCATCCAAAACGACATCTAAATCTTATACGGAGGAAGTATAAAAATATGACATTTATATGTATTTATTGCTACAGTATAAAATGTCTAAACTATTTTGTGTGATGTCTATATCGTGTAAACGCTAAACGGAAGGTGATAATCCGTCTAGCATTTAGGATAACGCTTATGATTTTTCATATGCATCCCTGAAGCAGCACGCACATCCGTTTTGCCACTTTTGTGGTGTTCTCGTCGGTGCATGTATGTACTCTTTAGGGTACATACTAAAGATTTTTTTTTCTCTTACACTTTTGACTCGGTAACATCGTGCATTATTCATCGATACACCTAGCTTTACACAACACAGTCCACAGGCCAGAGAGGAAACATGCTTGCACTAATGGCTACTACCTCTGGACGTTAATATATGACGTTGAGACAGTATTTTTGAGCCTACAGCTAGTTCATTCCTATTCATTCCTACTGTCCGAAACGTCGATTATTTCCAACCGAAAGGGGTATATTATATGTAGTCAGAAATAAACTTTCCATCATCCAAACAAAAATATGTAGCCATAATAACTAGACGGCTCAGTTGCATTCACTAGTGGACGCCAAAGCTCTTATCAATTTTTTCAGTTAAAAATACTGGAGCGGAGCCTTGATGGCAGGGTGCAACGAAGTTTAGGGTCTCCTTGGTTGGCCTTTTCGACCCGCTTTTGCTTTCGCTTTTACAAAAGCCAAAAGCCAACCAAAGAGCTTAAAAATCACTGATGACTTTACCTAAAAGCAGTTTTCATTGTAGTACAAATCCAAAAACACCTTGCCCCATTCGTTCTATTTCTTCCGTGACCCCGTCCTCTCCCCATCGCCCTCCTCCGGCGCATGCGCGACGCCTCCCGGCCTCACCTCACGCGCAGCAGGTGCAGCCGGGCGAGCCCGTCACCGCCGCAGCAGAGCGCGCCGCCCCGCAGCAGAGCCCATCTCGCGGCAACGGGAACGGCAATGCCTCCCTTCTCGTGATTGGGAGCAAAACGGAGTGGGGGATCCGCACCGGCACGGCGGCGCGGCACCGCCTCTCGCAGAATCAAAGCCAAGAGGGCGGGGCGCGATGGATCTGCTGAAGCGGGAGCTGGAGAAGAAGAGGAAGGCGGCGGCGGCCGACTTCGGCGGGAAGAGCTTCGTGCGGCGGTCGCATTCTGGCTTCCAGCCTACGGTTGTTCCTTAGTTGTATTCCATCGGTTAGATGGTTGTGTTTGTTAGGGAGTGTTTGGATCCATGGGTAAATGGTAGATAGTATCCATTTTATCATTTTTTTTTGCCATTTGCCTCCAAACATCTCATGACAAAAGGGTAAATAAAAAATGAGATGGCAAAAATCTTTTGGCTCAACATTGCGATAAAATTGGGAAAAAAGACAAAACGTTTGCCATTTGCCTCCAAACACCCCTATGTCAAAAGGAGGGAGATAGAGTTTAAATGGGTTTTTTCCATTGGATCCAAACACCCTTAATGACAAAATTTTTGCCATCTTTTTTAGGTAAAAGTTTTACTATTTTTTGCTCTTGCCATGTGGATCCAAACAGGCCCTTTGTCACACCCGGATTTTCACAAAACCCGAATGCGGCCATATGTGTGCCCAGGAAGTCCACAGAACACATACAACGAACAAATATGATAAACAGAGTATAAATGCTCAAAATAAAATAGTTTACATCAGAGTATAACATAATTATTCATTACAGCGGAAGTCTATAACTCTCATCTAAAGCAGAGCCGCAGTCCACAGGGACTCTTACTGGGAGAGTGCAACTCAGAAGTACGGCAAGTCCTCAGGGAACTCAGCAGCAGTCTCCTGATCAGCCCAATCTGTTTACCCATCCGGGATTTTGTTTAATATTAACAAGTGTAAGTAAATAAATACCTAGCAAGTATAGCACGGGTATAAAGGCTCAAAATAGGCTAGACACGGCTTAACTGCATTAGCATTTTTAGTTGGTTCATTTTAACATTTAGCAAATTACTACAAGTGAATGAAACCCGGTTGTGACCCAATTAATAAAGTATAAGTGACAATAATCATAAATGAGCATCATCTTCTAATAAAAAAGGATCCAGGCCGCTCGTGACCCTGAGCAAGGCTACCATGATAGATTATACACTCTGCAGAGGTTTCGCCCTTTACCCACCAGTCGCGTAAAAGCTCAAACTAACTTTAAACCCAACCATGCGGAGGTGGATCAGACCTCACAAACCACACTTCCGAGGTGTGATCGCATAGGGACGCTACGAGGCTTTTCACAAGACACCCTAACAAAACAGTAGCCGTTATGGTACAACCTAGACAGCATGACCCAAGACACCGAGATTGACTGACGCTCATGTAGCAACACGAGGGGGTCAATGGGTCCTGCTCCGGAAAGTCCTCCACGTACTCGAACTCCAAAGCGTACGGCTCACCGACTGGACACGAATCACCATACAAGCGAGCACGCAAACCAATACATGCAAACAAATAATAATCTATTAGAACAGTACACCAAACAGTAGAAACAATACATAAAAAGGTTTTAGAAATATTCTACGCTTCACTACGAACACATGAGCCCGAAAATCACACTAATCGGAGCTAAAACGAAAAAGATATGGCTTTTCTAAGCTCTACGGACCTGTTCGCAATTTTTAAAAGCTTCCAGGGGCTTAATTTAAAGAAACCAGGGACCTATACATAATTATGCTTAAAAACCGAAGGTCCAACGCGTAAAAGAGCAGGGGCTGGACCGCAGGTTCTAATACTTAAAAACTCAGGGGGGTTTTCGGAGAAAACAGGACCCTATCGTAAATACTTTTAAACTAGAGTGGACCGCGGGTTGAATCTCGAAGAACACAGGGGCTCTTTAGCAAGAAAAGCTCGGCTGACCGTTACGCGCGGTTTAACCGTGGGCGGGGGAGGAGCGTGGGCCGTCGGATCTCGATCCGACGGTCCGGATCAGCTCAAGCGAGGGGCGGCCGGTGGAAACAGGGAGCGCGGCGGCGGCGCCACTGCTCGCGGCGGGGGCTCGCCGGAGTGAAGCTATCCCGGTGCTACAGGGCTCCAAAAGACGAGCGGTCGGGCCCTACAGCCTCAGTGTGGAACGACGAGCTCACCTGAGTGGCTCTCGGCGTCAATCGGGCGGCGGGGAGTGCGGACGTCGAGGCGGGGTATTCCGGCGGCTCTGAGCAAGACCGGCGAGCGATTAGGCAGTGCTCCAAGCGGAAAAAGAACACGGGGCTTGCTCTGGCAGGTTCCCTACCTCCTCTGGAAGCTCCGGGGAGGGTTCTCATCGAGCGAAGGGCGGTGGTGGCGTCTCTCGTCGGTGGCGGCCGGAGAGGGATGGCGCAAGGTGAGGGGGAAGGGGCTGGTGAGCTTGGGGCTCGATGGGGGGTTGGGGATGAGGGTCGGGGTGCTGCGGCCGTGCTTATATAGTCTCGGGAGGGGGTGCTTGGTGGGCGAATCGCGGAGATCGGAAACGGCCAGCCATCGGGGGGTGTTTCCTTTGGCGGAGCTTCTTGCCTTGCTTGGGCGCTTGGGAAAGGAAGGGAGCGGGGCGGGAGAAGGAAAGAGAGGCAGGTGGAAGGTGTGGCGAAGCTTCATCGGGTCCACTGGCGCGGGAAGAGCACGGGGAGGCCGGCCGGGGTGGCGCGATTGGCGCCGGGGAAAGAGGGAGGCGCGGGCGGGAGGAGGAAGGAGGCCCTGACGCGCGGGGCCCGCGTGCCAGCGTCAGAGAGAGGAGGGGGAGGGCGAGCGGGCTGGCCGGGGAGCTGAGCCACAGGCGCGCGGGAGGGTTGTTGCTGGGCCAGCGCGGCTGGGCGGCCCAAGAAGAGAAAAGAAACTGGGTCAGGGGGAAAAGGGGAGGGGGGAATGCTGGGCCGGTTCGGGAGTCCCAATTGATATGCCACTTCACCTTTCCTTTCAAGTATCTGGAAAGGTCTGATGTATCGAGGTGCTAGCTTGCCCTTGACATTGAACCTCTTCACGCCCCTCATCGGTGACACCTTGAGGTACACAAAATCTCCAACTGCAAAGCTGAGATCCCTCCGTCTGACATCAGCATAACTCTTCTGCCTGGACTGTGCCACCTTCCAGTTCTGCCTGATCACTTGCACTTGGCGTTCTGCTTCCTTAAGTACCTCAGGACCGAAAACTTGACTTTCTCCGGTCTGATTCCAGAATAGTGGAGTCCTACACTTCCTGCCATACAAAGCCTCGAACGGTGCCATTTGCAGACTCTTCTGATAGCTGTTGTTGTACGAGAACTCCGCATAGGGCAAACTCTTGTCCCAACTGACACCAGTCCTCTAGAATCTGATTGGTTCGCTCTGTTTGTCCATCTGTCTGCGGGTGATAAGTCGAACTGAAATGTAGCTTAGTGTCCATAGACTCATGTAGCTTCTACCAGAAGTGTGACGTGAACTGAGTACCTCGGTCAGACACTATCCGTTTTGGCACTCCATGCAGGCACACAATCCTTTCCATATATAGCTCTACTAGTATGGCTCCCGTGTAGGTGGTCTTTAATGGAAGAAAGTGTGCCACTTTGGTCAAGCGGTCCACAATCACCCAAATGGAGTCAAATCCTCGCTGTGTGCAGGGTAGACCCGTTATGAAGTCCATACCAACTTCTTCCCATTTCCATTCCGGTATCTTAAAGGGCTGGAGTAATCCGGCTGGCCTCTGATGTTCAGCCTTAACTCTCTGACAAGTGTCACACAGTGCCACATTACGCTTCAATCCGTACCACCAGAATCTTTCCTTGATATCTTTGTACATCTTGGTGCTCCCTGGGTGAATCGAGTATGCCGAATCATGCGCTTCTCTTAGGATCGTGTCCTTGATCTGCGCTATATCGGGCACACATATCCTCTTCCCATGCCACAGGGTTCCTTGTTCATCAACTTGGAATCCAGGTGCCTTTCCTAGGGCAACATTCTCCACAATTTCCTTGATCTTTTCATCACCAAGCTGTCCTTTCCGGATCTCCTGTTCAAGAGTCGGTTCTACCATCAACTCTGTGATGCTGGTCATGAACCCCAGACTCATCTTCTCAAATTCCCGGCTGAGTTCTTCAGGCAAACAATGGCCGGTGATCTTGTTCACATAGCTTCTCCTACTCAGAGCATCTGCCACCAACTTAGCCTTGTCAGGGTGGTAATGGATCTCCAGATCATAGTCCTTGATTAGTTCCAACCATCGGCGTTGCCTCATATTCAGCTCTGACTGAGTGAAGACATACTTCAGGCTCTTGTGATCAGTGTAGATGTCACACTTGTGCCCGATCAGGTAATGCCTCCAAATCTTCAAAGCATGCACCACAGCTGCCAACTCCAAATCATGTGTCGGATAGTTCTGCTCATGCTTCCGCAACTGTCTTGATGCATATGCCACTACTCTTCCTTCCTGCATAACAGTAGATGGAGAAGCTCTTGGCTATGTCAGGCAATATCAGTACAGGTGCTGTTGTCAGCCTCTTCAACTCTTCGAAGCTGGTTTGGCACTCCTCTGTCCAGATGAACTTGACATTTTTCTCCAATAACGCCGTCATGGGTTTAGCAATCTTGGAGAATCCTTCGATGAATGGGTTTAGCAATCTTGGAGAATCCTTCAATGAAACGCCGTTAATATCCGGCCATTCCAAGGAAACTCCTGATCTTGCTGACATCCCGAGGCGGGTTCCAGCTCAACACATCATTAACCTTCTTCGGGTCAACTGCTACTCCTCCATTGGATAGCACGTGTCCCAAGAATGCCACTTCCTTCAACCAGAACTCACACTTGCTCAACTTGGCATATAGCTGATGTTCCCGGAGTCTCGGCATCATCAACCTCAAATGGTCTTCATGTTCCTCTTCATTCTTGGAGAAGACAAGAATGTCATCAATGATTAGTTTGACTAAAACCTGTCTCTTATACACATCTTCAGGTACATGAAGTATGCCGGAGCATTGGTTAGTCCAAAGGGCATGACTGTGAACTCATATAGCCCATACCGAGTGGTGAAAGTCGTCTTGGGTATGTCGGATGGTCGGATCCTCATCTGGTGGTAGCCCGATCGAAGATCTATCTTGGAGAACACACAAGCTCCCTTCAATTGATCGAACAGATCATCAATCCTTGGCATGGGGTACTTGTTCTTGACCGTCACTTCATTGAGTGCTCGATAGTCCACGCACATCCTTTGTGTACCATCCTTCTTGTCCACGAACAACATTGGTGCTCCCCATGGTGAAGAACTAGGACGAATATACCATTTTTCTAGCAAAGAGCTTAATTCTTCCTTAAGTTTCTCCAGTTCTTTCACTCCCATCCTATATGGCCTTTTAGCTATAGGTGCAGTGCCAGGTTTTAGTTCAATAACGAATTCAACTTCGCGTTCCGGGGCCATACCTGGCAGTTCATCTGGCAACACACCCGGAAACTCGCACACCACTCGGATGTCCTCCGGGATTGCACCCTCAGCTTGGTTGGCTTGATTGTGCTCTGAAGGACTGGTTGCTTGATACTCCACCTTCTCACCGGACTTCACTGTCAGTTGCACGGCTCTCTTGGCACACTGGATCAGTGCATCGTATCTGGCTAACCAGCTCATTCCCAGTTCTAGGGACCTGTTGGCAATTTTTAAAAGCTTCCAGGGGCTTATTTTAAAGAAACCAGGGACCTATACGTAATTAAGCTTAAAACCCGAAGGTCTATCCTGGCAGCTCTGGCTTCGTGGTCAGCTGTACGGATCCACAGGGAGGTGCTCCAGAAGGTGGGGAAGCGGGGGTAAATCCACCTCTCACTGTGGTACTCCATGCCCACGTTGCTTGTGCCGTAGTAGTAGCGGAGTATCTTCCTCAGGCGCCAGTGGTAGAAGTTGTCTCCAGCATCTCTGACAAAGTCCTCCACGGTCCACCTATCAGCTGGTGCAAGTGGCTGGGGTGTTGACGGGGTTCTGAGGACCTCTGCCTGCTTGTGCTTGTGGCTGGTTCCCATTCTGCCCAACTCTCTGGGGGTTGTTTTGACCGGCAGCGTTCTGAGCTTTCTTGGGGCAGACATTGGCATAGTGACCCTGCTCACCACAGTGGTAGCACGCCCTTGGGCCCACTGGCACATTGTCGGCGTTGTTGGGGCGCTGGACAAGCCCTTGCTGCGCCTGGTTGCGCTGAGCTGGGGTATTCTGCAGGTGGTTTTGGAAGCGTTGTTGCTGCGGTGCTTGAGGGTACTGGTGGCGCTACTGGTTTTGGCCACGGTTGAACGAGCCGGACTGGCTTTGGAAGCGCTGCTGGCTCACCATCTGTTGGCCTTGGGGAGCACTGAA